>JAJOOS010005205.1:0-88041 GCA_029582725.1 Solanum chiquidenum | reverse complement strand
GACATGAATAAGATTTCTCGAGACATATTTTTTATTAATGTCGTTTGAGTTTGTTTATAAATGCCCTTTATTTGTGAAGTACTTGTCATTTTATTTTACTAAGCCATTATAAAAGTAAATAAAATAAAAGACACCTTGATACATAAAACATTTGCATTAGCAAAATTTAGAAAAGAATCGCACCTCAAGAGATGTAAAGCTTATACAACTCTTAACCTAGAAGGAATTTAATTTGGTCATACTTTTCAAGAAAATTTGTAAATCTTGAAGTCTAATTATTAACCAGTTGTATATCTTCAAGTTATATACACATGTGAATTGTATACTCCAAAGATCTACATTATACAAGTGTTGTGTAATTTTTTTAGTGAATAACTTAAATGATCATATATTAAAGAATCACATTCATTCATCAATGTTGTGACAAATTAAAAGAAGAACAAAGTGACAAAATAATTATGATAATTTTCTTTTCACTCAAAGTACTCCACAAGCAAAACTCATGCATATATATCATGAAATAAAATATTTTATATCATTGATACTCGAAATCATAATTATAAATGTGAAAAAAAACCATTACGTTTCGATACATATAGTTTGAAACAAACTAATTAGCTGTAATAGCAGTCTTGACACCTTCAGAACAATGTGGTCCGATAGTACAAATAAAATACGATGTCCCCTTTTCAAGTGGTATTTTGTCATCTCCTGAATTGTAAACTTGTCCTCCACTAGTTTTGCAAGAGTCATATTCTCCCTTGCTCACTTTTACCACATTGTGCATATCTACTTTATATTTAAATTCTGTAAAAAAAAAAACGTATGAATATGGTCAAGAAATAAAATTAAATAGTTAAAATAACGTGAATAGATGATTTTTTTAACCAAGATTTTATTAATGAATTCTTACCAATAACATCACCAGCCTCGAAAGTTTTGCCGTTAGGCCACCCATTCATATTAAAACCCCAACCTTTATCATCACCAGCAGAAAATGTAGCTGCATTTGAGATGTTGGATTGAAGTAAAATGCACAACATCATAACAAGGACAATAATTGTGGCTTTGTTTACTCCAAACATGTTGAAAATAGATATATTAATTAGATATATGCAAAAAGGATTAGAATGAAAGATGCTCTTAATATTGGTGTGCTAATTGAGTAAGAATATAGGCCATTATATAGGTATTTTTCTCACACATCTAAACTCAATATTTATTGAATTTGAAATATTTTATGTATTGGTATTGATGTTACTTTTATCTGTAATTAATTATAATTTCCTCGTATTATAATGTGTGGAGACTTTAGTGTAGCAAACTTAAAAGGTCTTTATTTCTATGTTGACTCAATAAAATGTTATTAAAGCAAAAAGGGGGAATTTAATAGAGCTTCTAGAAATGCAAAGTGAATAATATTATTGTGGGTGGAAAAATAATAATAATATTGTTGTGGAATATATTATAAAAAGAAAAAATTGATATGTTTTTCACAGAGCAAAGTGAGAAGGATAATTTGCTAAGTATTATTTTAAAGTAAATGTAAATTCTTAACTAATATATTGAAATTTTATACATTTTCAACTGACCTTTTAGGGCCCGTTTGGATTGGCTTAAAAGTCGGTCAAACCTATTTTTAAGTCAGTTTTTTACTTTTGGAAGTGTCTGACAAATATAAAAAAATAACTTTAAATAAGTCAAAAATGACTTAAAATAAGTTACAAAGTGTTTGGCAAGGTAAAAAATGACTTAAAATAAGTCAGAAACCAAAAGTAGGTCTCCCCCTACTTTTTATTTTTTGACTTAAAAGTCATTTCAGTTTGACTTTTTATTTTTGACTTAAAAGCTACTTTTTTTAAGTCAATCCAAACGGGTTAGAGTTATTCATTATTGTGTAGACTATTAAATTTTAGTGTAAAGTACAGAAATCTCATAAATTTTGGGGGCTAGTTAGTTACATTCTATCTCGAAAGTTTCTCCAATTATAAAATTTTTGGACTTATCATTGCTCTCGGATGATTCCTTGGTTGTCCGATACATTGTAAATGATACACTACTTAATGGGAAGGATGTAGCCTAGAGATGTATTTGAGAGGAGATTTTTGTTATTTTCTTAAATGGTGAAAATATTAGAGATTATGATATCTTAAGTTGTGTATTTATGTAATTTTTCTTAAATTCTATAACCTATTGAAATCTCACTAGCTTATGAGTTAATTACTAAGATATTGTCATATTACGGATCTTCTCAGATTTTTGTACGTCCAGATACATCAAGATACACATATTTGAGATACATGTGAATCACACTATATACTATACCTGGTGTCGTTCGCATGCATCTTAGATACATAAACAAATCTCGTTCACTGCCCTCATATATCGCTCGGATATCTGGATCCCATGCGAATAACATTAGATACATGTATATATTGCGTATCTAATGTGATTCACATGTATATGAGATACATAGATAAATCTCGCTCGCCGCTCTAGCCACCCTGTCATCTCGTTCACCACTCTCATAAATCGCTCGTGTATCTGATGTCCTAGATACATGTGAATCACATATCTAATTTGAAATATGGTATGAAATTATTAAATAGTAAAATAAAATGTAATCATTTCAAACTATAAGGAGAATTAGTAAATATGGTAGGAATATCTGTATAATTAGGCAGTTTTCTTTTATAAACCTTAATAAAAATTAAGTTGAGTTGAGTCTTGATCTGTTTTATAACTTATTATCAAATCTATTTCGACCCAACCAATGTTGATCCAAACAAATTTGAATTGAATTGGATCTTGACACATTTTTTATCTTGAATATTTGTGCAATTAGGTAATTTCTTTTATAGAACTTAATAAATTTTGAATTGAGTTGAGTCCTGACCTGTTTTATAACCCATTATCCACCTATTTCGACCCAACTCGTGATCCAAATAAATTTGAATTGAATTGAATCTTGACCCTTTTACTGTCTTGATTAATTATGACTCACCAAAATTTAACCCAACCCGTCCAATTATCGCCACTAGATCACTCCTTCGTATGTTACAAATTTTCTTTTGCACAAACTTTTTCTATTTAATAACTTTATATTCATAAAAAAAAACTTTTACAAGTGAAAAATAAATAAAGGGAAAATTTTCAAAACAATAACATTTTAGCATTTAATAGGACCTCATAGCCACATTTTCAATATGTATTAAAAATATCAATATTTTAGTTTGTTATATTGTTGATTTATGTATTTTTTCCATTTATTTAATTTGAAAAAATGCAATTAGTTAATAACAGAATGATGAAAATAAGGGAGAGAATATTTCAAAGAAGGTAAAATCATTGAAATTCCTCCTCAGTTACATTCCAAATAAAAATCGACATAGCTTCTCTTTCCCTTATTCCTCAAATTTTCAACATTGATAATATTCAATCTATGTCAAATTGAAGTCGATTGATTTGAGATTATTGCTGCTAGTGAAGAAGATTTTAGAATGAATGCAAAATAAAAATGAAATACAAAACTTGTTGGCATACAAAGTGAAATTGAAATAAAAAGTGAGCACAAATAAATCTTGTTGACATACATTTAGAACGAATACAAAATAAAAAAGAAATACAAAACTTGTTAGCATACAAAGTGAAATTGAAATACAAAGTGAGATTGAAATTCAAAGTGAGATTAAAATTCAAAGTGAGCACAAAAAATATAAAATTAGTTGGCATACCTTTAGAATGAATACAAAATTAAAAAGAAATACAAAACTTGTTGACTTACAAAGTTAGATTGAAACACAAAGTAACATTGAAATACAAAATGAGCACAAAAAATACAAAATTTGTTGGCAATATAATTAGAATGAATGTAAAATAAAAAAGAAATACAAAATTGTTGGCATATAAAACGGATTGCTATGAATATATCTCATTGAAATATCAAGTAATCTTACAGGGCTAATAGGCCCGATGTTTATTGGGCTTCATTTTTCAATATTGGGCCCCCAAAACCCTGCTAACGCTGTGTTTCTCCACTTTATAAACCTCTCAGCATCTCAGATCTCAAACCCTAGAAGCAACAACTCAGTAACAGCAGCCCGAAGAAGCAGACCGCCATCTTCTTGTCCTTTTAGGTACAAACCCTAACCAATTCCTCTGCAGTATCATAAGTTAATCTATATATGAATTAGGCATTTTCTCCGTCGTAGTTTCAATATTGGTGTAAAATTTGCAGGAACAGGTAATTCGATTGAGTAGAAAATGTCGGTCGGAGAAATTGCTAGTACCTACGCTTGTTTGATCCTCCACGACGATGACATCGCCATCACAGTTAGTTTCTTTGCCTGATAAGTTATATCCGGATCTGTTTCTATCGTTTTGTGAAGTATTCATTTTGGTTTGTTTTGATTGTAATAGGCAGAGAAGATTTCTGCTCTTTTAAAAGCAGCAAATCTCACAGTCGAGCCTTACTGGCCTCTCTTGTTCGCCAAGCTTGCCGAGAAGAAAAACATCTCAGATCTCATCATGAACGTTGGTGCCGGCGGTGGTTGTGTCGCTGCCGTTGCTGCCCCCGTCGGTGGTGCCGCCGCTGGTGGTGGTGCAGCAGCTGCCCCTGCTGCTGAAGAGAAGAAGGTAATGAACTATTTCATCTTTCTTTTTTCAGAATTCGTTTAACCACGAGCTGCATATTTATAACTAATTGAGTGTTAATTTTTGTTTTATGTGTGTACAGGAGCAACCAAAGGAAGAAAGTGATGACGATATGGGATTCAGTTTGTTCGATTAGAAAGCTACCGTTAGTATGATCTGTTCTTTTGTTTCCAAAAAATATTGGTTAAAGTTTTAGTTTTGATGTTTGAGATATTCGAAAGTGTATGAGTAACATTTAATCATCAGGTGGTTATGGACTCCAGTTGTGCTAGTTTTGTGACTTAGTTCAAGCCATTTTTGTCGGTTTAATCAAATGTTTGTCCCTCTCTTGTTATATTTTAATTATCTGTTGTGTTATATTGTCACTGAACGTTTACTTATTAAGTCGTACTTAACAAACAATAGAATGCTCTTAGTTGCTGTTTATAGTTAACTAAGGAATTATGCAACCACAAAACATTCCATGCTTATTGTAGAGGCCCTGTCTTGACAATTTGGAATGTAAGGCTATGCTACTGTAGTTTTGATTTTGAGACTGAATGGATCTTGATTTGGAAATGTCATATCCATATTTACATGATATGCATTTGAGCTGAGCTTTCTTTTATGCTTGATAATTTGTTCAGTAGATACCAGTGGCAATTGACTTAGGATAAGTTGTTTTAGGGAGTAGTCATTTGCGACTGGTGTTGACGAGATATGTTTTCTATGGAGTTCTTTGGCGGCAATCTACTGGCAGTTTTAGAATGTCGAATAATTATCTGTCCTTAGATTAATGTAAGTTGGATGCTAGCCTTTTGATATTATATTTTACCTTAGGCCTACTACTATACTGCCCTTCCTCTGTTCATTTTCAAATTGGAGAATCAGCTTCAGCACGATGTAAAGAATCATAGTATTCATTATGAAATGGTTTTCGTTTGTTATTTTTCGTGAATGTCTTTTGAAGAGATGGTCCTATTGAAACAGATATGAAATTAGTGTAGTCAAGTCTTCATTTTAAATACAAACGATATTATTATAAAGCCACGAACTCTGAATTTGAGTCTGGAGTTGCCGTCTATTGAAAGTGTACATCTTTTATGTGGTGAAGAATCCGCAAGTCACTGTTTTCCATGCTTGTGATTTAAATGATATTTGTGAGTAGCTTATGACCGTTCGCTACCTCTTTAACTGTATACTTGCTAACTCATTTCTCCCCCTACTACCTAGAAATCTATGCTTGAATTTAGAATTTGTACTATTATTGTCGATGGTCAAGTTGGTAATGGCTTCGTGCAACTATGCGAGTGTCCTGGGTTTGTCATTTGAGTCAAACTAATACACCTTAAGGTCACTTGAATACTTGAAAAAGGCAAATGCTTTGTAAGTTGAGATGGATCTGTAACTATAACATGAACTTTGCTTGCTCGGTTCTTCGTTTAATGGCACCTTCTTTGCCTTGAAGCCATGATCGCCTCTTCCCGTTTTCTACCAAATGCAAGACAAGTTCAAAATCATTCAACTTCTGAAGACGTTTGTTAACTAAAAACAACAGAAGCCAACCAACACTGGTGTAGCTAGACAGCAAAGGAAACGCCTTTGATAAATAACATGTCTGATGTATGTAAAAGGCACTAGATTTGGAATATCAACTTGACATCGTAACAACATATTATCCCCATGGACAAGAAAAATAAAATGAAGGATATCCTCCTAAGTTGACATTGATAATGATTTTAGATTACAAACAACAAAAAATTCAGTATAATCCCAGGGTAAGGTAGACCTTATCACTACCTTGTGATGACAGGAAAATTGTTTCTGATGGACCTGATCACTCAAAGAAAGCTTAACTTGTCACTATCGCCAGACAACAATTTCTCAATGTCAGGAAATAATAGGGGCTTCATCCAACATCCAGTCCCCAGCCAGTTGCTAATTTCAATTCAAATAATAATATAATCAGTATAAACTAATCCAACAAGATGGATTAAACATCAATAACAAAAGGTACCTCTAATTGTTTGAAAAATACTCATCACTGTGTAGAACCACATAAAGACAATATCATTTTTTATATTATAGTTTAAAAAGTAAAAACTGTTTAGTGCAACAGAATTTCCAAGGGATTGAATTGAAAACTCTGTGATCATCCAAAAGCTGTGTCTTGTCAATGTTCTCATCATCAATATAATCGATCTTGGCTCTGGTTGATCATTGTTTTATTTAGTCGTCCTTGGGTTCGTCCTTTTACTATAAAATCATCGATTCAATATCATTCCATATATAAAAAAACAGAAATAATCAAACTAGGACTCTTTATCCATATAAGAAATACAAGTAGTATTATTTCTGCAAAAAAGGTTTGCGTTTCTTGAATTAGTAATGGAAATTTCATCCTAAGAACTATGAGTAGATCGAGACAACAACAGAATGGGATTCATGACCATTGCACATATATATTCATTCACACAGAGAGCTTACACATCACATGCCAGTGCCACCATCAATTTTATACACAATAATAGTGAATAGATACAGGTAAACAACAACAATATACTCGGTGTAATTCACAAGTAAGGTCTAGAGTGTACGCAGATCTTACCCCTACATATCCTTCTGTTGGAGGTAGAGATCATGGAGGTTGTTTCCATACGCACACAAAGTAATCTTTTGAGTTTTTGTGTAAGAGAGAGCTGCAGAGCTAGTTTGGCACTTTGGCCCCCCTCCTCAGTCCTGAGCAAGCTGGGAGGTGGACAGAATGCCAAAATGGCTCTACACTGATGCTCCTATATAAGAAACTCTTTTAGTACACCATCTTCCAGCAGATGCAAATATATTTAAGTTCCTTATGAGAGGGCCTTGATATATATATATATGCTATGGCTCTACATTGTTCTTTTTTCTTCCTTCTTTAGAGGCGGATGTAGTGTGTATATATATTATGGGTTGAGCGTAACCCAGTACTTTTAGCTTAGACACAACTTTTTCAGATCTCACTGAATATGTTATTGTTGTTTTATGTTGAATTTGTACACATAAAATTCAAATCTCGAATCCACGTCCTAGATCTGACATTGACTTTGTGAAAGTCTTTTATGTTGAAAATAAATGAAAAGAAAAGGGGAAAGTGGGTGCATGAGCGTGCATGGTGGTTGTACGACTTAGTGGAAGGTAAAAGGGAAAGTTCACAAGTAAAAACAGTGTTGTTTTTTTCCTTCTTCTTTACCTCATTCCCACGTTAAACTTCCAAGTACTGAATTTATGGAAAAAATATTACCCTTAATCTTCTTTTTCTAAAGTGAAGCATTCATGATTATAATGTACAATTCATGAAAAAATGATATTCCTTCATCAGTCAAAAAAGAATAATATATATTTTTATATTTAATAACAATTTAACTTTTAAAATATCTATTTTATATTTAATGAAATAAAATATTTATAACTTATTTTCATGTTGATCGAGTCAAACTAAGACAGATGAATTATTCTTTTTGATTGATAGTCCATGGACCTGCATGATGATGATTCTGATGGCTGTAACTATATGATTTGGTTTTTTGACTTTTGCAACAATAAAAAGGTGAGTGCAAAATGGGGCTAGCTGCCACTGTCTCCCATTTACTAGGTAATCACCATTGTCAACTCACATCAATACAACCCTTTTTAACATTTCAATCTCTCGTTCCGGATCTTCTTCGTTGAAAAATTAACATAATTATATATAAAATATGTATACTGAATTAATTAATTTGTATATTTTAAATTTTTTCTTATAAATTTTTCGACTCTGATACTGGCTCAATCATCAGCTTTTTGCCACATTACATATTGTTAGAGAGAGATAATTTTTTGAAATGATAATTATTAATTGGGGATAAAAAGACGGATGAAAAAAATGTTTTTATATGTTATCACATGATGCCATTTTGGGTATTACTTTCACATTTAAATTAATTAATTGTACTTTCACATGATTGTTGTGTCACATATTTTCATCTGTCAATATATATAATTTATGCCAAAATATATATGGATAATTAAGAAAGAAAGTCGTCTCGATCTAGTTTATATTTATATTCATAAATCTTGATAAAATTTAAATTATTAAGTATGTATCTAATCTAATATATGCACGCCTAATATAAATGTGTATAACAAAAGTTGGAACATTTTTGTAGAGTGAATTTTGACTAACAATATAATATGAGTGATCCATTCATGAATTCACATTCAATTTTTCAAAGCATTTACACTGTCTCCATTCTAAAGTTATTTTCTTTAATTTTTGCTAAATTACTATACATATATATATATATACTAGTTTTTTGACACGTGTGTTGCACGTGAATACCAATTTCAAAAATATATGTTATAGCAAATAGTATTACTTATTTAAGTAAAGATTTGAATAATAAGCTTAGCAAAAAATAATATTGCAGATTCTTTTGTGAATGTTCAATGTGAATCTATCGTTATATATATCTCTTATTCACGCAAATCTCTAATGCCACTAATATTGCCTTATAGACAATATTTGCTTTGTATTTTTCTTTTTTTCTTACCATATGTGTTTTGCACGTGTATTCCACATTAAATTGTTTAGAACAAAAGGACAATATTTATATAGTAATAACTATTTTGAAGCAAAATTCCTGAGAATCTAAATCACATAAGTAACATTGATAAATAAAGTCATTCATTTGTCTTGAGCATAAAAAATAAATCGTGACAATTCTCTAATTTTTGGAAAAGATATTCAGTAGCATATATCTATCACAAGAGAAATTGTTAATAAAAACAAATGAATTTAGACTACATCATTTCGAACGTTACATACTAATGTATATATTAAGTAAAAAAATAATTATTATATCATCAAAATTATTTTCCTTAAGTACTCGAGGTTATGAAATCTACTCTCTAAGGATAGAATGACTTACTTCACAGAATAGTGGTACCTCATATTCGGCTAAACTTCGAACTCACTCAACGACAATAAATCAACAAAAAATTGTAAATGCAAGAGAAGAAGAGTAGAAGATTAAAAAAAAATTGTTGTTGAAAACTGAGAGGAACCCCTTTATTTATAGTCAACAGAGGGTAGTATGAACAAATGTTTTTTGTATCTTATCTAAAAAGTCATGACCTTTTCGAGAAGTCACAACCCTTTAGAAAAGTCACAACTTATTGAAAAAGTCACAACTCTTAGGAAAAGTCACAACTCATCGAAAAATCACAACATATATTTTGCAATTAATTTCATATTCCTTTATATTATTAAACTTTAAGAGGGTATATATGAACAAGCATCCGTTATCGTCCAGCGGTTAGGATATCTGGCTTTCACCCAGGAGACCCGGGTTCGATTCCCGGTAACGGAATTTTTAAATCTTTTATAATGAATTACTATTCAGTTTTTTTTCTTCATTAAATAAACGGATTAACAATTCTCTTTTTTCTTTTTGGATAAATTAGCAAACAGAAACATCAAAGATGTCCTTGCAATATTTGTGTGATTTTTCATCATAGCAAAATAAATTTGCTTTATATTATAATTTTTAGGAAAAACTATATACTACTAATAAAAATAATCTAATACAATATGATATTGATTGGAAATTTATGTTTCATCTTTAAATAGCGACATGAACAAAGTTGATATGTATACTAGATTCAGAAGCCTGTGCTAACACAGATCCAATATATGTTAGTATGTTACATTTTATCTCAAACCGAAACCTCTCACATATAAGTTGAGGTCTCTCAACTAACAAGCCATCAAACAGTTGTTTGACAAACAAACGAAAGATATATCATGAAACAGACACCCGAACCAGCAAAACTGTTGCTTATATATTTTAAAAAATTGACATATTCCTATATGGATCCTCCTCATACCAAAATAAAATTGATAAGAATGAAAGTCATCTCAAATGTTAATAAATTTTGATTAAATACAAAATGCTTGTCTAATATATATTATTGAAACAACATTAGATCGAAATTCCATTGAATATGCACATACAATCATTTGGAGCTAAAGAAAAAAGGGTAACTTGTTGTACTAAATTTTTGCTATGTATAAGATCGAACCACGGTAACTAAATGAAAACTTGCATGGTCCAACTTTCCTAAATTTATATATTCAGCCGTTAGCATACATTATATCAGTTTAAAATGGACATATATTTTACCAAAAAATCTTTGTATTTGCAATTATTAAATTTAAGAGAAGAACAAATAACAAGCTTCCGTTATCGTCCAGCGGTTAGGATATCTGGCTTTCACCCAGGGGACCCGGGTTCGATTCCCGGTAACGGAACTTTTTTAAATAATTTTTCCTGGCTTAAATATATTCAGATGAGTGTACTTCAGGGCTGCGTATCATCTTTAATGCTATTGACTTATCGGTTATTGATTGTATTATTGACATAGTGTTGCGTATCGTTAATGCTATTGACTTATCGATTATTGATCGTAACATTGACACATTGTAGAATAACTGAAAGTTTGAGACTGTTCAAAATAATACTGAATGATATAAATATAATTTTTTAATTTACTATCAGCTTATCGATTAATTCGTTTTAAAAAAAATCTTAAATCGTTAAAATCGATACCCGATAATTAAAAAAATTAAAACCATCAAACCATTAACACATTACTGAAAATCAATAACTTTTTTTAATTATCAATTTCGATTCAATTTTGAACCGCCCTGCTCAAACAAAAAAGGAAAAATGTGAAGGAAAAAAAAAGGATTTTATTACTGCGTTACATCTAAATTTTCTGGTTTTTCATTAAATCATCATGCCAAAGTAAATTTAAATAATCTTGAAAGGGGTTGACGTTATTTTTTCCTTCACTCCACTTGTCACCTTGTTTTCTCTCAATAAGCCAAAATAATAAATTAATAACCACTTTTAATAAAATAAAAAAATACTAAGATTTTAATTAACAGAATGTTTTTCCTCATTTCGTGAATTATAACCACCACTAATTCACAACAAAGAAATAAGCAAATGAAGATGGTAATGTATGAAAGTAAACTGCAATTAATCAAACTCATTTGTCGACTACAATATTTACTCAATAAATAAACGTAACTTGAGAAGAAAAACAGAACATATTGACAGGATTGTCATTTGCAGAACAGTTTTGAGTTCCAAGAGGAGGGGAGTTGAAATCAACTTCTACTACATCATTGAATCAGTAATTCCGTTTACCAGAACCACCTCTCCGTCGAGCCTTCCTCTTCTTGCTCTTAGGAGCAGAAAGCTGGGAAATAGAGCGAATTTTCGGAGCTGGTTGATCATCCCCTGCAAAATCTGGATCTGGAACACTAGCTGGGATGGTAACCTTCTGGACATGTTCTAAAACCTGATGATTTTCCGCAGAATGAATCTTGAATTCCTCAAAGTTACTCATCTCTTCCTTCATTTTTTGATTGTAGATTAGAACGCCATCTTCAGACTGCACATGATTGGATGAATTCAACACATCAACAGTTGAATAGAAATAAGTTTTAGGTCATCATAGTATCCATATGAAGAATATTCATGATCGCTTTCTGCAAGTTTGTCACAGTGGATAAAAATCACATCTTACTTCCTCACTTTATGAGCGAACCACCAACTATTACTATTATAAATCGATGGGTTAACTAACTTAAAGCAGGAAGTAACAATGACAGAGAGAGAGAGAGAGAGAGCACTCAGAGAAATGGAGCATAAAATGCAAGCTTAAAGAAAACAAATAAAAGCACATCCCCCATTTACCTACCTACCTACCTATTTTGAAAATCACGACATTCTTTTTGAAGGGTTAATGATATATGATGAATCATAGGCGCATATACAAACACAGACCAGCAATCAATGAAGAATAGTGAGTTATATTGAAGTACTCACATTGGTGTTTGTATCCATAAGTAAGGAACGGTCTGTGCTTTCAATCACATCAGGGACGTTCACTGCTTGTCCATGTCTTGAAGCTGCATTGTCAGGAGGCATAACCATATTATACTCAGATATCAGCTGTGATACAACATCATGTGATCCCACTGGCATTTTGCCCCGATTGTCTGGAAGAAGGGCAGAACTTCGAGCAGAGCTGCCCAAAACATTACATGGTAGAAGCGATTTCAAGTCATCAGTGCTGGAGAACATCCCATTCTCACTTGTTACCTTGTCAAGTCTAGTTTTAAGCTGGATAACTTGTGACTGAAGAACCCCAATTTTGTGGAGTATTTTTTCCAGGGAAGCATCACCATCAGCAGGCTGTTGGTGCAAGTCATCATCAGCATTGATCTTGTCAGAGCAGATGGCTACAGAATTAAGAAGTGAAATGATTTAATTCTTCGAACAATTAGAAGAAAGCTAGCAGAAGAACTAAGCACACGCAACAGGTGATTTTGTATAGGATTACATTTACAAAGGGTGTGCTTAGTAAAGGATTTTTTTCCCCACAGAAATAGGTGATTGGAAAACATTTTCAAAAAAATATTTCTAGTATTTGGTTGGTAAGGGTGTTAGCGCTGTTTTTCGAAATAAGGACATTTAGGTTGAGTGTAGTATATTCTTTCCATCTTCTTACTGGGATAGATATTCTATCAACAAACTACCTAGCTTAGTTAGTTTGGCAGCTCTGCATCATGAACTGCATCAGAAAGGGCATTCGTATTGTCCAGAGTTGGTGTTTGGGAGAAAAATAGATTTCCTAAAAATAAAGAGTTTCCCTGAAGTTCCCTAACAATATAACATAAATAATTTCCTGTGCACCTCCCCCACCCTCCAATTCCCAACCCTAAACCTGACATTAACATGAAAGCACCATTTGATTTTAGAGCACAAAACAGAAGTCACCACACGTCTTATCTTTGAATTTTTCTAAAATCAAGCTTGGACCACTCTCTTGCTCAATTCCTTAGTCTACTTATTTTTATTTCAATTTATGTTGTTTGTTCAGAGTTTCGATTAAAAAATACTCTCTGCTCAGCGCTCAACAAAAGTTAGATGTATGTCTATCCTGTCATTGGACCACTACTTCAAAAGCTCATTGACTGCATATGCCTTTTTCCTATATTCCCCAAATCCCACACCCCAAACTTCATCAAGGGATTTGGAAAATGTAGTCCTATATTCCCCAAATCCCACACCCCAAACTTCATATGTCTCATCTCGATTCTCTTGGAAAATGACTTCCTTAAGCAATGCCAAGGGAGTTACTTACCATTTTTTAAAGGAAAATGTAGTCTTAGGGAAAATGTTTACTCAAACAATTTAGCTAACCAAATGTGAAAAAATTGGAACACTTTCTGGGAAATGTTTAACTTCATACCAAACAGACCATAGATCAAGTTCAAAGATGAGATGGATATACACTAATGGGGGATCACAATGAATCAATTAATCAACCATGCCTTAATCCAAACTAACTATGATGGGCCATATGAATTCATTGCATCCATTCCATTGTATATGGGTATATTTCATTCCACTACTAAATAAGCTATCTTTTGTGTCAAATAATGAGTTTTTTAGAACTCTAGTACTAACTCTTATCCTTGCAATAACATACAAGTTTCTAACAGACCGAAAAGGACTCTTGACAGTTGACAAACACAGAGCATAATGCAAGTGTAACAGCTAATCTTAATCTCAACCAACCATTATCACCTATATAATCCCGTTGCTTCCACTTGATTATGCCCTTAGCTAAATCCGCAATTTATTTTTTTGTAGTTTTGAGCCGATCTGTGCTGTGCTGGTCTGGATCAGGGATTGAAAAACCTTGGCCCAATCCCAGCCTGAAAAGTCAACCAGGATGGCCCAGGCCAATTTAAGGAAGTGAGATAGCTCAGAGCTCATATTTTAAGGGTCGATTGGTGAGTTTCCTTACCCTCTAAAGTGTTCTACCAGTATTCCATCTTTTGACAGACTCTTTAGCTAGTTTCATCATTCACACAATAATTAACAAATAGCAAACATCATGTCAATTAACAGAATATTGGAGCGAACACCAGAACAACATTAGGAACCCACAAAAGCACTAGACTATGTGTCCAGATGATTATGCAGGCCAGGTTATTATGTGTGTGCCAAGTTTCATACAATGCTAATCAAAGTTACAAGAAAACACCAGAGGAATTATGTGGTCACACATTGAATAGGGAATATTACACTCTTCAGGTTATCATTAATTCATACTTGTGTATTGCAATCGAGCGCATTGCAAAAGATGAGAACCAAGCCAATGACACTGCTTAAAGAATGCAGCCACAAGTGACTGTCCCTGAAAACACTCTCTCTTTATTGTTTATCATTATTATTAATATTTTATCTGGAATCTTTACTCCTGCTTTACATCTTCTAATTATTGCTCTCATAAGTCATATCTTCATATATTTAAAAAGATGAGTACATAATAATCAAATAAGTAGATATACAAAATGGGATAGAGGAGTATTATTCTCTCAAGTTTTATGAAAGCAAGTGGTACATCTACTGTGACTTGGAGATTTAGGCCTCATTTGTTAGAACTTAATAGAAGTCTGAATCTGAACCTACTTACACAATGTCTTTATTTCCCATTCCAGTAGGGGTTACAGACCGAGTGGACAGGATCAAAAGGAAGTTCCTATGGGAGGGAAACAAGGACAGGAAAGGTTACAATCTGGTAAAGTGGAATGATCCGATAATAGAAAAAAGATATGGGGGTTTGGGTATTAAAAATCTGCAGAATCATAGCAAGGCCCTCATAATGAAACGGTTGTGGAAATATGCTAATGACAAAGATCCGTTATGGAGAAAAGTCATTAAAGCCAAGTATGAGAAAGAAAATAGGTGGATGACAAAGGATTGTGGGATGATTTCAAGATCAAAACCAAGCTTAAGGTTAGGAATGGGTAAAAGACAAGCTTCTGGGGAGATGACCGGCATGAGATGGGGATTCTGAGGAATATCTATCCAGAAATCCACAACTTAATATTAAAGCAACAAAGAACAATTGCAGGAATGTGGACACCTGATGGGTGGGAAATCAGTTTCAAAAGACAAGTAAATGACTGGGAAATCACAAGAGTTGGAGATTTCCTTAACACTACTGGATGGTTTAAAGGAACACAAGAAGGGGAAGATGAACTTTGGTGGCAGTGCAATGACAGAGGAACCTTCAGGGTTGGCAAAGCATACATATGGTTGAATATCACAATCAACAGAATGTCAACTGGCCCTGGAAAATTATGTGGAAAGTGAATATACCCTACAAGGTATCATGTTTTAGTTGGCTCCTATCTAAGGAAGTTGTCCTTACACAAGACAATCTGATGAAAAAGGGGATAATTTTATGTCTGAGATGTGTTTTTTGCGGAGAACAAGCAGAAACGGTTCGACATTTGTTCCTTCCTTGCAAGACCATAGGTCAGCTTGGGAGACTATTCATAAACCTTAAAGGTTTCTCCTCAAATTGAATTGTATCTTGATTCTATGTTTTTGGTGTAATCAGATTCGGTCTAATGATCTTGTATCTATTATTGATATGTTAGATTCATTATAGACATGGGATCATAGGATCTGGATTTACTTGTAAATATGGCCCTAGTACAACCCATGTACTGATATGTTTTTATCAATAGACACAAAGTTACCAGTTTCAAAAAACTCATCAAGTGCGTTTGTTTTTGTTAAGATTTCACCACTTATTCGATCTTATTCGGTCTGATTCGGTCAGATCTGTACACAAGTCTTAAAAGCATTCAGACTTCAATTAGCACACATTTGTTAATCATTAAATTTTTGTATTAAATGCCTTAAAGAAATGTCTTCCTCCAAAAATCTGTACGCTCATTTCTTCTACACTCTCTTTCTAAGTTGCTCGGATTCTTCACTTTCGGTACCGCACCCATGTCGGCACGAAGTGGGTGTGGGATCCGTACTCGATCTGGTCAACTGGGTTGGATACTTCGACCAAATTCGAGAGAGACTTTGGACAGGTTCAATGATTTATGTAATCAAAACAAAAACTAAGGTGAAATTAAAGAAAATGGAATACCTTGTATATATACATTTCTATTGCACTCCCTTTCCTTTTATCTCCTTCCAGGATTCTCCTCTTGATCAATATTAACTCCTCAAGTTTTCCACATAATATCTCATAATTTAGGTTTTATAACTCTATTTTTAGATATTTGAATTATTTTTAGCCGAATCCCCGCACCCGTATCCATACACGGATCCGTATCCCCGCATCTTAAAATTTAGATCATAGGATCCGACCTCTAGATCCGCAGGCATATCGGACACCCGCACCCGAGTATGAGCAACTTAGAGTCATTTTCACCTCTATTTGTTTTCTTTTGAAAAATAACACAACATCAAATCTTATATCTTTTTTTAATTCCATATGCTTAATATAATATTTAATTATTATACTATTTAAATTTTATTTTGTGGAAAGATATTAGTTATGTTGTTATTGTATTGTTTAAAGTTAATACTTAATAATTCTCAATTCAATGTATTCAAATGTTGAAAAAATAACTACAGTCTTAATCATTTAGTGTTTAAATTATCATTGTTCCCAACTATTATTAACAGTCGCTATCACCACCATTGTTATAATTACATCCACTACCACCTCACCGTCACTATCAGCCACTACCACCTTACCATCACTATCCGCCACTACCACCATTAATGTCAATTTCTACTACAAACCATCTTCACCATCACAACTAGCACTGTCTCCAACTATCACCACCACATATTCTTCAATCACCACCACCACTTCAAATCATATCCCACCATCACTAGCAAATAATATTTTTTTTTGCTCACTTACTAATTTATTTTATCAAATTTATAATTATTATTTTATTTCGATTGCATATTTATTATGTTTATAAATAAAGAAATGGACATTCAGATGTTGAAAAACAAACAGTAATATATCTAGAGACAATATCTTAATCATCTAGATGTTCATTGTCTTAATCTTAATGAAAACAAATGAAGCCTTAGAGTAGAGCAAAACCAATGCAAGAGCCCAACGCTATGCCTTTTTATGTCCTATGTGATGGTATTATACCCAAGTTGATCTTTTATCAGCATCAAACAGATAATTGCAACTAATTTTACTCCAATAAGCACATTCTTTCACATGCATGCACATATTTGTCATCTAACGTGCCGTCGACCATACCTATGCCACTTGTCCCAAAACTCATAGTCACTCTTTATTTCCTTGATTTTAGGAATCTTAGCTCAATTATTCCAATTTAATTTCCTTCTTAACCAACCAATCTGATGTAACCTAACTGACTGTGTAGTCTCGAGCCACCACCTAACCTCTCACACCAAGCAATCTTGTACCTGTCAATAAAAGTACTAGCTAATTCTAACTGATCATTGGAAGTAAAATAGGACTTGTGGCATATTGACAGAATGAGAGGTCACAAGTAATAAGCAATTAGGGATCAACTTCACTAACAAATCTCAGAAACACAAAAAGGGAAAAGTCCTAACTGAACTGGAAAACTTCAATCTTAAACACCTCCCTGCAACATTAAAGAAACTTGTACTCGAGAAATAATTTTAAATTCTTAACCAAACAGCAGCTGTGTTGCACAAGAAGTCATAATTCCATACAGCTTCCAAACATAGCCTCTGTTGTGCGTGTAAATAGCCATTAATAGAAAAGACATAGGAACAACATATGCATTGCTACCATTTTGATGTTATCAAATTATTTTTCCACCAAGAAGCAACAAAGAACCACAACAACTGCAACTCAAAATTAAGAAAAGGATGCATTCGAACCTATTTTGTCCAACTCATTGTCCAGAAAAGAACCATCAGCACTTGACTTTCTTTTTTCTGCATGTCACAAATACAAATTCATAATTTGGAAATGAAAATGTGAAACTAGGCTAAAGGACAATGAGGGGAAATATTACCAAAGAAAGAGAACAAGGGATGATGAGACATATAAGCTGCTATATCCAATGTATCTTCAGTTCTTCTTCTCTTCTTCCTCTTCACAACATTATCTCTTAAACTATTACAAGAGAATGGAAGTGACTTTGAACCTAAATCTTCCAATGGAACACTTCCCATTTGAAGCTTCATCTGGTGGTTGTCATCCCGCATTTGTTTCTCATATTTCCGACTTTGAGACTGAAGCAGATGAAGTTTCAACTCAATCAACTTGCATCGCTGCCTAATAGGTTGTATAAAGTCTCTCCAATGAGGTGTCACCTTTTTCCTCCTCAAGGACAGAAAAAAAAAGAAACATGTTAAGATTTTTCATAGATATTCTCTTACTCTAAAAAAGGCACAAAACACCACAAAGGACTACACTATCCCCCTAAGCCCATGTTGAATCTGACACTAAGTCACATAAGTTAAGGATGAGATGATTAGCCTGTTATGTCTATGAACAAGATATTCAAGTTACTCAACAGCAAGTTCATGGACAGACTAGGTTGTACAACTACCCTAGGGGGTAGCCTGGCGGTTGAAGATCAGAATAACAACCTTAGGAACCTGGTTCAAATCCGAGAAGCAGCGACACAGTATGAATTCTTTCTATATGCTCAAACCTTGGTGGCTGAGTTAGTCAATACCTATACTGAATGGTAAAATACCAAGTGAATTAGTCAAGGCGCGCACAAGCTAGCCTGACAACCACCATTATCCCAAAAAGGAAAACACTTTAGTTGAACAACTAAACCATGCATAGATATTTCTACCTATACTGAATAGTAAAATACCAAGAGAATTAGTTGAGGCGCGCACAAGCTAGCCCGACCACCACCATTGTCCAAAAAAAAGAGAACACCTTAGTTGAACAACTAAACCATGCACAGATATTTCTTCATAGCAAACCAAATCCTTCAATGTAACAAGAAAATTGACTTCAATAGATTAAATCAATCCCTGCAAATTCACTCTCAGAAGGCAGTTGAATGACTGGGAGGTCATGAGAGTTGCTGAATTTTTCAACACTGTGGACACCTTCACTTGACTGTAGATGGGAGGATGAACTATGATGGACAGGAGATGACCGGGGGGTGTTCAAAGTCAACAAAGCTAATAAGTTGATAGATCAAACAAATCAGCAAGGTACAAGATGGCCTTGGAAACAAATGTGGAATTGTAGAATACCTCACAAAGTATCACGCTTTGTCTGGTTAATGGCTAAGGAAGTGGTCGTTACACAGGACAATGTCATGAAGAGGGGGATAAACCTTGTGCTCTAGGTGCTTCCTATGTGGTGAAAATCTGAGACTGTTAACCATCTATTTTTACATTGCAAGTACACCCAACATTTATGGAGAATATTTCTGATCCACAAAGGACTTTCTTGGACCATGCCAAGGAAGGTGGCTGAGGCCTTAATGAGATGGGAGGAAGAAGGGGTACTGGGTACATGCTAAGGACAAAGGTAAATGAAGATTATCCCTAGTGCTATAGGGTGGGTTATCTGAAAAGAGAGGAATTCAAGATGTTTTGAGAGCATAGTGAACAATGTGTAGGAAGTTAAACTTAACTGCATTCTACTTTTAGTTTTTTTGGTGTATTTAGTTATACTCAAATGAAACTATCTCTATCATTGAAGTTCTAGACTCTATTTAGTTATAGAGAAGTGAAATTAGTACACTTGTATATAAGGTTTCAATACAACCCGTGTATTGTTTTGTGATATAATACAAGGTCACCTAGTTCGAAAAACAAAATGTCCAAAAAGACAGCTTGAGTTCTGAAATCAGTTTCATTTACTGATGAATAAGTGAGGAACTATAATGCTTATTCGCATATGAAGCATCACAATTTAGAGGGAGAAACTGTGAATCACTTGCTACTACATTGCAATTTTGTGTGGCGAATATGGTGCATGTTTCTCAATCTTTATGGGGTCTATTGGGACATACCAGCAAATGTTAAACAACTTCTGAGCTGCTGGCAGAGGCAAGGAACAAGTAAGAAGAAGAAGAAGAACTGGAAGGTCATTCCTCTTCGCATTATATGGCGAATCTGGCACGAGAGGAACGAACATAGGATGCTTTAGGGGAATGAGGAGAATGTTTCTATTGTAAAATATACATGTATCAAAAAATTTAAAAAGGAATTGGTGCAATGCAGATTTTTCTGCTGATAGCGACATAATGCTGGAGTTCTTGAAATCTTTACAGCTTTGAAGAATTCATATCCAGCAAATCTTTTTGTACTTTGTCTCAGTACCAGCTTGGTACTGAACCTTTATACATAAAATTTACCTTTACTCATCACAAATATGAAGCATAAAAGTCAAAGCATCAGAAACCAAACAGCAGACTACAGAAAAAAAAGGCTATCCAATAAATAAAGATCTAGGAGAAGGAATACATACGTCATCCTAAATATGTCACCAAATCCACTAGATGCTAGTTCTGCTGTAGCATCACCGCTGTATTCTGATGTACACTCGGTGTCATTCATAGCTGTGCAATTCTCTGATTCAGAAAAAATACTCCCAAAAGAACTTGAACTTTCTGTCAACTCCTCTCTATCTGATTGCACCAGCACATTATCAGCAGGATCTGTACATTCTATTATATCAATTTCATCGTCCTCAATGCCATGGGCTTCCTCCTTTACTTGTTCAGCCAAGGAGGTATGGTCCTCATAGTTACTAGCACAATTTGCATAACTAGCTTCAAGTTCTTTAGAATCACTTCCATTCTGCTTCTTTGCCGAAGCCTCTAAAATCATGTCTGTATTTTGCTTGTTCTCTAATTCACGTCCCATTTTGCAATATCTTACAATTCAAACCATTCTCAGCACATCGAGAGCAATTATGTGCAAACAACCTGCCATGGAAAGGGAAATTGCTAATAAGAAACTCCAAGACAAAATACATAAGATTTACTTTCTTTTGCAAGTCCATCCATTTTTGCAGGGTTGACCCTTTATTATTTCCGAAAATAAATTATAAAGACACCCTTTATTGTTTCAAAAAGATAATAAAGTAAAAAGAAAAATATTTGCTTTGGACATTCCCAAAACTGAAAGTACCAACAATTGCTTCAGGTTTTCAGATAGCATTAACTGGAACACGCTATCAATAAGTTAAAGGCAGTTTCAAGCACCAAGTAGTGCTAGTTTTTTGAAACTGAATTTTTTTTTAGAAACTGAAAGTAGTGCTAGTTAAAAGTCCATCGGTTGTGGGATTAGAAATTGGTCTCCTTATATGATCATGGACAATCCTCACTTCATGAGCATTAAATTAGGTCCAACATTGATTTTCTTATCATAACATTAGAGAAAAAAGAGGTCATAGGTTTGAGTCTTGCCACCAATCATTATCGGAAAAAAATTACACATACTTGGCTCGTGAAAAAAGTCAAAATCCATACGTGAGGGGCATGTTGAATGCAAAATTAAATAAATAACAGTGTACTCTCTCTAACGGCTTAAACTTTTAGATGAAATGGTCACACCCTTCTCCTCATATAGTCTTGACATCCTCACCTCATACGTGAGGTGCATCTTCTTTATCAATCCAAAATGATAAACTTTCAACCATGCAATGTGTTATTAAAATCTAAAAAGTTACCCTTCACCATATATATCATCTTAGCTTTCAACTGGTAAATTTTAGTTGTTCTTTCTTGTTCCTATTCTGCAGTTAACTCTGCTATTATAGCAGTTTTTCTGCAATCCCTTATCCAAATTAAAATCTATCTAGAACTTATGTAAGAACAGGAATTTGGAGCAGCTTAGTGCATACTCCATAGCATGAAACAATAAACAGTACTCGTACTAATTAAAGAATATACATATGAATAAAATGAACAGATTTTTTTAAAAAAAAGAACAAGACAAATAGAAAATCAAGTGGTCCACATCCTCCTCTCTCTCTTCTCACAAGCACACATTATCAACACACACCACTATTTTCCTTCCATTTTTTGAATATTCTTTCTTACCATTTTTCACAGAGATCCTAGATGATTAATAAAAGTCTACTCCAAATGATATGAATTATGATACTAACCAAACAAACACACAAAAAACAAAAGGATGATCAACGAGATCAAACTAAGCAAAATCAGTCATTGAAGGAAATAAAATGTTTAGCAAGAATTAGCTGTGCATCATGGGAAATAATTTTGAAATGGGTTTGTTATAGCTTCAATCATAGTGAACTTCCAATTAAACAAGAACATCTAAAACGAGTGAAAAGGAATAGAGAAGAAAAAAGAAATAACTTTTCTCTGAAATCTAGATTCAAGGCATCAAACAAATGGAAGTACTCAGTTCACAATCTCTACATGGATTTACACTCAAGGTACAAATGAAGTTGGAATAAAACCATGGGATGTAAGATTTCCACAATAAATAGAAAGCCAGGTATAATTTTCCTATCTACCTAAGTCATGGTGGGCAGAATTTGTACTAACACTAGTGGAAGGACGCAAATATCTGGCAGAGTATATCACCTTTGTCCTGCTGAGAACATATCACTGAGAAGATACCAGTACCCAGATGGTTGGCCCGGCCACCACCTTAAATTTTTTTTAAAAAAAATCTCTACAATCAAACAAAAACCGAGAGATTCAAGAGTGCCCAATACAATTCTGACTAAATAGCACCAAACCCAAGCATTCCCAGAAAATCAGGATCTTCAATTTAAAACTGAGTCTTTGATTTCTCCCTTTTCCCCTTTATAATCTATTAACACGTTTTCCTTCAAGAAAATCAGAACTTCTCAAGAAAATCAGAAATTTTCTTGTGTTAATTTGCAAATTCCATACAGACCTTAGAATCAAAGTAGAATTCTCCTAACACACAACAGAAGAACTTCCAAAAACACAACATGTCTTTGGACCCAATCAAAAAACCCAATTCAAGATATGATCATTTATTTCAAGAAAGTAAATCAAACTACCGAAACGTCAAGACCCATCTCTAAAATTCAATCAAAAGGTGAAGAAAAAGTAATCTTGCATACCAGAATTTCCGATTCTCAAGAAACAGTCCGATTGGAAAGTTCTCAACAGACTGATTCACCCCTGATTACTTGATTCTCCGTTGAGTGGCGGGGTGGGGATGGGGAGTGGGGGGTGGGGGGTGGGGGTATATATAGTATACACAGAGAGATGTTTCAGTATCTGTCAAATACTTGGGGAAGAAGCAGAAAGCAGAAAGCAGAAACTGATTCCTTCCGCATAGGAAACAGTTCTACTTTATTTTATAATATTAACATTATAAAAATATTATTTTGCTGTTTGGCTATTTTTGGAAAAACGTTTATTTAATTGAGTGGTAAATATGCTACTACTATTTTTTTTTATTTATGGGACGTCTGCATATGTTAAAGGTAATATAATAATTAATACTAGTTCTTTTTCTTTTTTTTATCACCCGACCAACACACTTCAACAAATTTCACGAGATATATCACATCTCACCACCAATTAAGGGTATGTAAAAACCGAATCAACCGATAAATCGAATCGAAAAAAGTATTATTGGGTTATTGGATTAACGGTTTTTTAATGGTTTTATTAAAAAAATAAAATATCGGGTTATCAGTTCAGTATTGATTTTTAATATGGATTATTGGATAAATTGATAACCCATTAAAACTAGTAATTTACTACATTAACTTGTACATAAATATTAATCTCAATACATTACTAGTTACTGTTTATATCATTTAACCTTCAATTCACACTTCAAAGTGACTTTTAATTCACAACTTCACATTATACAAAACGTCAAAATCTAAAGTAAGAACCCTATTCCTCTTAATTTCTCTTTGTGTTACACTTGTATAGTTTTTTCATTACATTATGTGTTATCGCGTAAAATTTATTAGAAAAATCATATATTTATTTTATAAATATTTTCTTATTGGTTAAACCGAATCATTAAGTACCAAAATCGATAAACCAAAAATCGATAAAAAAATCTCTTATTGTTTGATTATTGGTTTAACATATTTAAAAACCGATAAAAAATCTTTTATTATTTGGTTATTGGTTTAACGTTTTTAAAAACCAAAAACTGATAAATCGAACAGATAATACATAAAACCGAACCGACCGATGCACACCCCTACCAACAACATAATTTCCTCTGAGAAAAATTAGCATAAATATCCAAAAAAAATTAAAATAATATTAGTTTACTCAAATTATATTTAATATATTTATATATTAAGATTAATTTTGAAAGTGGGAGTATCAATTTAAAAGAAAAATAATCTCTCTTTTTCATTCAATTAAAGAAAATGTTGCATTCTACTTGGAAAAATCAACTTGACTATACTATAGTTAAGGTCAGGGATGACAACGGGGCGGTGCTGGATAGGTTGAACTTAACCCATAAAATTTTTAATTTATCATGTCCCGTTTCATATAATAACTTTTTTTATTTTCAACTCGCCCCATTCCGTCCCGCATAGACCCGTCCTACATAAAAACATTAATATTTTCTTTTTCTAGTTAAGTTTGATACTAAAAATAAATTTATTTTTTCATTAAATTGTATTAATTTAATGGATATTGACTTAATAAATAATGTTTTATCACTCTTATAACATGTAAAAGTTAAAATTAAGTTTGAACCCACATAAAATCACATATACCTACAACCCGCCCCGCATTAGTTTTAAAAAAACCTACTTCGACCCATCCCGCACTACCTTAAACCCACCCCGCCCTATTGTCATCCCCAGTTGAGAGGTACTTATGGATAACTTAAAAACTATAACCATTCAAGTACTTTCTTTTACCACAATTTTCCAAGAGAACTTGTCAAAACTATAACAATATTCTTTGTTGTAAAAATTGCATAAATTGACAGGAGCAGATGTGCTAAAAAAGAACCATTACATTACAACACTGGACATTAACTAATATAATATGCAACACTGGACATTAACTAATATAATATGCAACACTGGACATTAACTAACATAATATGTTTTTAACATTACAGTACAACACTGGACTTTAACTAATATAATATGTTTCAACATTACATTACAACACTGGACATTAACTAAAATAATATGTTTAAACATTACATTACAACACTAGACATTAACTAATATAATATGTTTCAACATTACATTACAACACTGGACATTAACTAATATAATATGTTTTCACATGACATTACAACAGAAAATAAGTCGAGTTCTCTCACAAGAAGAGACTTTATTCAGGAAAGAACACTTTTGAGTGTCTTTCTCAAGGTTCTAATCTTCATCCTCAATCTTGCAACAGTAACAGATCATGACATACCATCCAAAAGTCGCAAGAACAAAGGAGAGCAGACCAATCGGAAACACCCATCCAATCATTAAATAGCCGAAGCAAAGCATCCCAATGAAAGGCAGAAATGATCTCAAGATTGACCAGCGATTGACCCATTTTCCCCTAAACATTATAAGAGCTCCAACGTTAATCATGTTCCAGCGCATTGATCCTCTAAATGATAGCCGGTTCAGGCAATTAGCAGCGAATGAGTGGCCATTGCAACTGAAAACGCTGAAGTTTCTGTACTCAAAGGTGCGCCTAGACAACTGAACAGCATCATCCCAACTTATTGCTGTCCCAAATACAGCATGTGCGTAACCCTGACGGCATGTGTGTCCACCAAAGTTGCGAGCAAAACAGCACTGTTTAAGCATAACAAAGTTGATTAAGAGAGTTATCAAGACCTGTTTGTAGTCATTGAAGAGATGCTACTGCAAGCGCACCATTTAACTTTTCTCGCTACTTTCTCTTTATGGGGATGGGGTGGGATTTTGGAATGGATAAAAGCAGTCATGGGCACATACCTGCTGTCTGTCTACCTGATAGTATTTGGCTACAGTTCCATAGAAGAGCTGACCAACATGAATCATGTTATCTCCAGAAAAATCCACAATGGTACCATCCTCCCTGCATATGCCAACATGTCCAACAAAAGGTGCAAGCCAAGAAACCACAGGGAGAGGAGTCCAAACAAGGCAACAAGGGAACTTTTGAGTGCTTGGATCAATTTCATTTAGTGGCCATAAGTCATGCAGATTTCCTCGCGAAGCATTATCCCTTTCACCCCCATTCCTAGGATTAGCATCCATCTGAGGAAATCTTCTTGGAAGCATATAGCAATGTACAATTTCGTCGTTCCTAGAAGAATGAGATTCCCTGTTGAATAGAAAAAGGAATAGCATCTCGTTACACCCTCTAGGCAAAAACTAAAGCTATATTCTAAAACTCAAGGTAAGCCTGGCCAGTGGTCACTATTAACAATGGAGTCTCAGCCGTTCCAATTCAGAAAAAGGAATGATGATTCAGAATACAGTCCTAATCTAAATGCTGAAGTGTACCAAAGTAAAATTAAGAATTACTCGACACAAAGAATAAACAATATCAACATTTGCTACTTAGCAGCATAGCCACTTCTTACAGTCCAAAATAACCAGAATAAGAGCTCAAGCTGTATGAAACAAAATCTTCTACCTGGATATATCTATATGCAAATACATGAAAGATATTTGACAAATCATCTCAGATATCATATCTGATCAATCATTCTTTGAGATAAATCTGGCAGAACAGCAATTAAAAATCACATTATTCAGAAAGCTTCTACATATACACGTACACTTTATTCTGTATTTCAACACTCTTTTTAAGTTCAATATACAATTATCACTTGATTTCAAATATAAAAGGAATTCAATTGATGACAATGCTTCACAATAAGATATCAGGAGACGCATCAAGAATAGTCATTGGAACACTGAAGAGGTAGCAACATCTAAGGTTTCTTAGACTGATGTCAAGAAACGATTGCTATAGGATTAATGTACCTCTGAAAATCTTACTGTAATTGTAACCGAGCCAAGACAAACTATAAGCTACTTGAGCTTAGCTTAGTCCAGCTCAACTCAACTGACTTTCAAGACTAGTAGACTCAATATTCATAAACATGTTCCGCTGGATGCATTACAAATTACAGCATATGAACTAGAACATCATTTTATGTCATTTTGACCCTTTAGTTTTACATATATATGCATAAATTATTCTTTCGGCCTCTTAGAGATGCAGGATATAAAATATGCACTGCTACCTATAAGTTTTCCCTTTCACAGTATCGGCTGACAGGACCCTTATTTCTCCTTTTTTATTTCCGAACAAACATTGCTGCAGCAATCAACTTCCACCCACCTATATCCTATCAGTTCCAACACTTAATCATGCCCTCTGTAATTCATACTCATCTGCTACCGACTAAAAGCACTGCAAATCTAGAAAAAAAATCCCACCAGCATTTTGTAACACTATGAAAGTAACGTCAGGCTGTAGCTTGATGTTCCCAGTTGGTAGTCGATATTATCACCAAATCAGCTAAAAAAGCAAGATTTCATAGGCCAATTACACTCATGCATCAATGATGCATCGGATAAGACTTGGAATTATAGCAATTAAAACTCCAACACTGTTGCAAGTTCCTTTACCCATTTTATGTCATGTCACAATGAAAAACATTAATTTTTGCACTAGAAGTTGATGCACAAATTCTTTAGTCTACTGATAGAAACTTGAGCTGAGAACCTATCAATGAACAGAAAGGTTTTTGAGCTTAGAGTTTTTATTTTCTATTAAATAATAGTAGTAATTTTAGAAAAAAAAAACAATTAGTATGTCAAGTGAAAGTAACCTCTCTAGTAAAGAAGGTATTATATAGAATTAGGTCGCACATCAGGCTTTGAATTAATTCAAGAAACACCAATACCAACACCCAAAAAAGGAAGAAAAAAAATCACGATGATATTAAGAATTAAGATATAGTTCTACTCAGAAGATTAAATGAATTGTATGCTTCTGTTTTACTTTTGGTGGAAAGAGAAATTTATAAATGACTCAAACTCTATTTTAGAAGTTTTAGAATCCTTGTAAGAAGAATCAAGCATACACTGTGTTTGCTTTTTGAATTGTATATGACACCTACCACTGCCTTTGTGCAGATGATATTTATAGCAGTGGTCACCTTTCCGGGGAAAAAAAGGAAAAAGAAGAGGCCTAAGCTTTTAAACTTTAGGCTAGGTAGTGGTAGCTCATACACTGTGCTTATTCAAAAATGACGCAACCAAGCAGAATAAACATTTGACTCACTTGGCTTGATTCCAGTCATACTATCTACAATGAAAAGAAATTACGGAAAAATACAACCCTTTCGCTTGAGTCACAGATTGGGAAGTGTGTATGATGCAATATCTCTATAATGGTATAAAGTCAGTTTCCAAAATCTAAGGGGAAGCAGTAAAGAGTTGTAGAGAGAAAATTGCTGTAGCATTGAATAACATTCCTTGTCTTATTAGGATGACAATTGTACTGGACTTAATGTTTACTACTTTTCTTTCTAATTATAAAAAGGTATCATTTAGGCATGACTTACACAATGGAAAAAAAGAAGAATAAATGTGAATGAAATCTATAAAATAAGGTGCAATTATAGCACTGCTTGACACGTTCATTAGGTTGTCACGTATCAACTAAGTTACTCGGACTCTTCACTTTCGTTGCCACACCCATGTCGACATGACGTGGATGTGGATGTGGATGTGAGTGTAGGATCCGTGCCGGATTTGGACAACCAATTTTGAGTACTTTGACCAAAATCGACGGAGAAATTCGAGACAAATACAATGATCTCCATAATCAAAACAAAAGCTAAGGTGAAATAGAAGAAAATATAATAGCTTGTATATAGAAATTTCTATGTTAGTCTTATTCCTTCTCTCCTAGGATTATCAATATTTTCTTCTCAGAATACTTTGTAAGTTTTCCACATAATGTCGTAGAGTCATAGTTTAGACATATAACTCTATTGTTAGATATTTGAATTACTTTTTAGCCAAATCCCAATCATGAAGGATGCAACCTCTAGATCCTCACCCTGTCACCCATATCGGACACCCGCACTCAAGTCCTAGCAACTTAGCCTATCGTTGCCCTATTTAACTTCCTTATACAAGCTTAGAGTGGTGAAACTACTTGTGCTTGAAATCTAATATGGAAAAATTATCATTAATGAATAATGCCTTAACTAATGGTATTTCTTAAGAGCTAAATGTCCTAATCCTTTGTATATAGGGAAAAAAACTTTTAGAGCTCCATTTATGATCACAGATAGGGGAATTACATCAAGATAAGTTTCATGAAAAGACTGTACAAGATTCGGAAAAGTCAAAGTTGAGGAGTTCCAATAGAAAATATATGACATCTCAATAAGAAGGGAAGGAATGGACATGAAATGGAGGGTGTTAAGAGAAAATTATTCCAATGAGATCATACTACATGGGCTATTAGGACGGAGTATGGTTATTTTGGGTTATAGTTGACGGTTGTTTTTGAATTCCATTTCTAGTACAAAATCGGACAAGAGTTCCTTCGCATCCAACTCCTCACAAATATTCAAAAAAAATTAATTTGTTTTAATATAGAATAGTAAATCCTAAAGTGTACTACCTCCGTCCATTTTTAATTGTCATAGTTTCCTTTTTTAGAGTCAAACTATAAAAACTTTGACTAACATTTTACGATGTATTTTTTCATCATATTGATACGCAAAAAATTGTAATTTATAGTACTTTTCGTATAGTTTTTGAATATCTAAATTTTTTGTTAAAAATATTGAATTAATGTAATCTAATTTAACTTTGAAAAATTAATCAAATTGACTTTCAAAAAACGCAACATGACAAATAAAAGTGGATAGATGGAGTATATGATTATAAGTACTTATTAAGTAATATGTTGACATGAGACTCTTCGAGATTCATTCTCTCTAATACTCCCTCCATTTCAGTTTGTTTGTCTTACTTTCCTTTTTAGTCTGTTTTAGAAAGAGTGCATTTTTCCTTTTTCTTTTTGGTTTTTAAAAAAGGCAACTTTTTCCTAAGTTGCTCGGACTCTCCAAAAATGTTACCGCACCCGTCGAATCCTTTAAAAATACACTATTTTGGGTTCCACTTCACCATGCTCTATGTCGGAGCACACATAGTAAGATTATTTTCAATATAGGTCCACTTCACTATGTTTGGTTTTACCAAAAAAAACTAGCCATTTTAGGTAAAGATCATCATGTTGGGAAATAAGGAAAAAAGATTCTCATCTTTTTGGGACTTTTCAACGTTATTGTAAAAGAAAAGGATAGTACAAGATATTCTCTTCCACAAAATGGTAAATTTGTTCTAATTATAATGAGTAACAATGATGGTTGATTATTTAAGAAAGTACATAAGACATGGACTCTCGAGAACATATAGGATTAGGAATAAGATAAGCTTTAAGAGTTTAAAAGAAAGTTTATGACACCTCAATAGCTAGAACAAAATAGACAGGTAGATATGAACGGTGCCCAGGGCGAATAGAGGAGGTTGTCATGGTATTCACCTGAACTTCCTCAACAAAAAGTTACATTGTATATATAAGGTAATTTTTTTATGCATATATATAGATTTTGAATTTCCTAAACACAAGACTAGAGGTTGACTTAGTGGTTTAGGGGGTTTAAATTCACCTTGAGGTTCCAAGTTCAAACTTCGTGCACTACATTTTCATTTTCCAAACCCCCTTAGTGAAAATCTTGGATTCGCCAGTAAGGGAGCCTATGGAAAGTCATTCACACTTAAAACAATAGCACTTGGTGCGGAAGAATGTAGAGTACCAAGATGGCGAAAGGAAGTAGCTTTCTTTCCTTGTTGATAATATTAGGGTGAAATGGTAATGGTGGCTAACATAAGGAAATCTGAAAAATTGTTATGAGTTGGTATTGATCATGAGAAAAGTATGGAGAAGATACTAAGCACCCCGTATTGCATTTAAGGGTGGCCGTTCGGTATTCGGTTCCCTTTTCCAAAGTTCAATTTCAGTAGACGGTAATTCGATAATTTTTCATTGAAAAAAGATACCACTTATCACAGTATATCAAACTTCGGTACGGTAATTTGGTAATTACGTATTGAAGGGAAAGATGATTTTACAAGATATGTTCAGAATTTGTCCAACATTTGACATGTTAGCTTTTAGAGAAACCCCATATAGAGATTAGATCTCCGTTCTCAAGCCCTAAAATTATAAAATTTGGTGTCACAAGTCAATCAAGACATTCAAATCACTCGTTCATGTCACCAATATATATGGTAGACAATTCATAGCCACAAGCTTAAAAGTAAATGAATAGCCAAAGTTCTCAAACTTGGGTTCTTTGTGAATTTGGTAAGATCAATAAGCTAATATTCTTAGCGAATATTTACGACTAGGACATGACAATTGTTGCCAGAAACAAAAGGAGACACAAGATCTTTAGGGATAAGGGTTGGTTTTTCAATTTGATATTTCCAAAGTTTGATTTCGATAATTCAAAGCAATTAGAAGTAGGACCAAATACCGAACTTTGAAAATTCGGTCCAGTACAGTAAATCAAACTTTGGTAATTCAATTTATTGTGATTTATGCCAACCTCTAATTGCATTGTAGTCTCAATCACAATCATGGAACTTGGTTTTTGGTGATGAGAGTAAGACAAACATAACTTTATCTCCACAACCGGTTTCATATGGTTGGTTTGTGTTATACAAAAAAATGTCTACAAATTTTAGTTAGTAAGAAATATAGGCAACATGAAAGGAGAACATCCTTTTTGGATTTTCAGTAATAAGATTTTTTTTTTATCAAGTAAACAAATTTAATTAATGAATGAACCAAAGCAAAGAGTATCCATAGACGAGTATACCAAAAGAGTAGTAAACCTACAAAAAGATATAGTCCTCTATCAAAGACACCCAATCTTATGTACAATATACGACTTTATGCGGGAACCAAAAGAAAAGAAGAAATGGAAGGCTACTCATCAACGGAACAAAACTCGTCTCTACTCCTTCAAAAGCTCTTTTGTTTCTTTCTCTCCAAATAACCCACAAGATTGCTAGTAGAGCAATAGTCCATGCCATGCACCTTCTCCCATAATTATAGTTGATCATTAACTCTTATACAACTCTTGGAATCACCTATGAGATACCAAACCAACTGAATATTTTGCACCATAACCTCGAAGCTAGACTACAATAAAGAAGGAGATAATCCACATCTTTACCCGTCTCCTTTGCAAATGAAGCACCAACTAACACAAACAACCTTCCACTTCTTACGATTCAAAAATAAAAATAGTACGAACAAAATATACCCATTTGTAAAATGATCAAAATCTCTCATTATAATAAATAAATTATGGTGGCTAATTATTTTAAAAGGGATAATATTGTTTAAGTTTCATGAGGGTCGTTCAAGATTAGTGATAAGACTAGAATAAGGAGTTCCTCTATAAAATATATGATACCACAACAAGGAGGGAAACAATAGACAGATAATATTGAGGAGCTAAGGGGAGTCATTCGTAGGAGTAGCAAACGAGCGAGTCGAATCGAATATGAGTCGATCGAGAACGAGTTAAATAAAAATGAGTAAAATACTCGACTCGACTCATATTTTAAATGGGTAAAAATGAGTTACCCAATGGATAATATGGGTATCCATATTTACCCATATTATTATAGGGATCATCTTAAAAGCTTCAAAAGCAAAATCTCTTACCCCATTCTTCATCCCACTCACCCCCCACCCCATCCCCACCCCCAACACCTCAAATATTAAATTTATTTTGTTTTTTGAAAAAAATTTAAATTTAGTTTTTACTACTTCGACCCCCCCCCCCAACACACACACACCACCACCCCCTCCTCTCTAAAAAAAATTGTTTTTCAAAAAAAAAATCAATTTTTTTTCTTATCCAACCCATTTGCTACACGGATCACCTATACCTTAAGAAAAATATTAATGTCACTTTTATTTCTTTTATAAATGAGTCTCTTTTACCCATTTAACTACCCACTTTTAAATGGGTAATATTTTGACTTGTTTTTTTACCCATTTTAAATGAGTTGGGTACATGGGTAATTTGAATGGATACTCATATAAATTACCCATTTTTCCATCTCTAGTCATTCGCAATGAGACCAAACTACATAGCGCTATTAGAAGGAGCAAAGAGGGAGGTGTGAAAGCATATTTGACTACAGTACCAAGAAAGTAGCTTTTCCTTTCTGTTGGAAGGAAGGATGATAATTCTCCTTGTTAGTAATGATGGATGCTATGATATCAACTATTAACTTGAGGAAAAGAAGCAATAGCTACGACTTACGAGTTGGTGTTGTTTACGTAAAAGGATGGATAACACATACATCACACACTATTTCATTGTTGTCTCGTATCAACTCATGCAACCTTGTGTGCTTTTCTTTTATATATTTGTGGTATTCGAACATCTTAACTAATCCATCCGGCATCCTTCCTAACCCACAAGCATAGATTGCCAAGATAAGCATGCTCATTAAGGTTGGAACAATGGGCACACAAAGTGTTGTATGGAATTCAAACATGAGATTTCCAAATTATTACTCTAATGTCTGAACCATTAGGTCATCCGCTTCAAGACATGTGTGCTTCCTGTTTAATATCATGGTGTTTCCAAGAAGATGGTAAGTAGTGTCAAGCTGGGGTTACAGAAGATTGACAGAGAAAGGAAAGGCAGATTGGTGAACTACACTGTTAAATCCTCTGAGACTTCTTTTTTTTCCTTATGGTTGATAAGAGTGTCCTTTGAGATTAATTGGATTGAAAGAAATAGAAGATTGTTTATGATCGTAAGAATGATTTGAAAAAGTTATAACTTGTTTCTCTTCAGGTACACTATAGGTGTAAGAATTCCCTCTTTTATAGATAGTTGAGTTAACTTGTTATTATTAATGAAATCTTTCACCTGATCAAAAAAAAGCTGAGCTGACTTGATAGAAGAAAATGGTTGGGCCATACCCCCAATTCAAACATCTGTTTTGTATTGTATTTGTGTGTCATTAATGAAATACTTACATTTCTCAAAAATATAGATATAATTACTTCATTAAGTAGCAACCTAAACTACATCTCTAAAAAAGGAAAGCCATAACGAGTATGAAATGCACCCCAGAAAAAAAATCATATATCTTAAATTCCCGTACTTACCTACTTTTGTCAGTTCTGAGTAGGAAAAAATTTATAGGCAACGATCCATCTGCTTTGGTAATTCTGAAGGCAACAAGAAGAAATATGAAGATGAAATCCATTACATTAATTATGACCAGAGTCCGATTTATACAAAATGGTTCTATAAAGATCCAATTATTAACATATGTTCTTGACTGAATTACTTTTTTTTCTTTGGAAATGATAAGTTCTCTTTCTTACTGAATTACTCCAAGCAATTTCATGCCTTCTCTTTCATAAAGTTCACATAACTTTAACATCGGTTGGAAAATTAAATATCAAGTCATTCAAAAGCCCTTTTAAGTAAAAATCACAAGAAAGAGAAAAACCCTTTTGAGCCGGTACCTCTCCCTAGCTCATGTAGTTAACAACATAGCTGCAGAAATCCATTCATGCCAATGTCAATGAAGAACAATTAAAAGAACTAGCAAGAGGGGGAAGTGGGCGAATAAAGGCATTAGCACCAGCACTTTCACAAAATTAGATTCTAACGACAGACTGCCAGAAAGAGAAAGTTGGAACACTTCTGAAACATCTAAGATACTAAAGGAGTATAACTGATTGACATTGTTTTAAAGGCTAATCGACAATTAGTTCAAGCTATTGTTCAAGTTTTTCATTAATTTTGAGCAATGATTTGACATTTTCAAACTTGGATGCTAACCAAATTCAAGAAAATGCACACTCCTACCTAAGGTAGCCAAGGACAAAGAGTATTCGAGATGGATTTCAGGACCTAAAATCCAGGGTAAAAATGTAGATACATTTGCAATAACATAAGGGACAAAAGAAAGTAAAGAACAATCATCAACCTTATTGTGTCTTCTTGGCAAACCAAAATGCAATCTTGAGAATTCCAAAGTTACCTAAGTACAGAAAAACCAACACCCAGTTAACAAAACAAAAACAAAGATCAAATTGATTCAATGCAAGTTCATTGGGTAATGTAAATCAATTAACAAAAATAGGGGAAAGATGAAAGAAACCCTGGAAATTACAGAGAATAACAAGCAAAAATCACAGTGAAGAGACACAATCATCAACTTAGATATCAACGAAGCGTTACAGTTATGACTTATGAGTAAGGGGAAGTCCCAACTGAGAAACACTAGAAAACAAGAGTAAGTACAGGTCAGATTTTGTTGTCCACTTGACACTTGTCCTTTTTTTCTGTTTCTCTTTTATGTTCACTTCTGTCTTTTAGTTTACCAGGAACAAGACAACCAGAAAGTGGAGAGATGCGTGAACTGAACTAATATACGGATCAATTTTTGGCCATTTATATAATCCCCGCAGTGGAAGCTTGACTAAGAATTCTAGTCACAATGGACTAAGATTTGGACCAGGCCAAACAGACTATTTTGGTTGGGGTTATACACCACTTTGTAATTATACAGCATAGTAAATTCGAAAACTTCGAATGTCTGATATACTTTTTTTATCAGAAAGATATATATAATTGCTTAATTAAGTATAAATGTATAATCTCTCTCACCTATCATAACGAGTATAAAGGCATCCTAGCCAAGATCATCTACCCCTATCTTCATGTACTTCTACTTAATTACTTCTTTCAGTTTCCAAGTAGGAAAAAATTGATAGGTGAAGTAGTAAAGACCAGTCTGCTTTAACATTCCTGAAGGCAACATGAAAGATGAAGATGAACCCCATAAAATGTAATTTATGTCCACGATTACATTAGGATCCATATCGAAATTCAATGGGAATGGTTCTTTAAAAGAGAATGACTAATAAGATCCTTTTTACTGCATTAGTAAGTAATTTGATCTCTTTTTCTCTCTACGCTTCATATTACTTCAACATCTGGTCGCAAAATTAAATATCAATTACATATTATGCAAAAGCCCTTCTCAGTATAGGACACAAAGAAACGAGAAAAACACTTTTGGGCAAGGACTAGCTGAAAACAGATCTCCCTAGCTCATCTAGTTAACAGAGTAGCTGCATAAATCCCTTCATGGCAATGTCACATGAGAACGAGAAAAGAACTAACAAGGGAAAGGAGGGGCAATCAAACAATCATCATCACTAAACTAGAAATTCTGATTCTAACGAGAGACTGCCAGGAAGAAAAGGTCATCATATCTTCTCAAACATCTAATATATTTAACAACACAACATGTGGACATTGTAATAAAGACTAATTTACAATTAGCTCTAGCTATTTCCCAAGTCTTCTATTAATTCTTATCAATGATTGGCCTCTGCAAACTTGAACACTTTGACTCAATTCAAGAAAATGAGTTCACTCCCATGTCCTATCAAGTCTAATCACCTCCCCCAATTCTTCTTCGACCTACCTCTCTATATCTCCTAACTCTTTCTATAGCCAACCTCTTCACTGGCACACCCTAACACCTCCTCCTCACATATCTGAACCATCTCAACCCGATAGTCCCCTATAACTTTGTTCTTAATCATACTTCTAGTATACCCACACATCCTTATGGCTTTGCAGAATTAAACTTCCAGAAAAGCAAAAAAATTGCAAGTAAATTAACAGTAACATAAGTAGCAAAAAACTACTAGCAACCTTAATGTGTCTTCTCAGCAATCAAATCCGCAATCTTCATAATTCCAGTCATCTACGTACAGAAAAACCAACACCCAGATAAAAAATTTAACAAAAACAAAGATTAAATTTAAGTGCATTGAGTCAAGAAAGGGAACTCACAGAGTACAAAGAGGTCAAGAAACACAATGTTGAAGTGATACAATCAGCAACTTAGATATCATTGAACCGGTTACATTTCGGAAGATCCGACAAAAGTAGAGAAAGCTAGTAGAAAACAAGAGTAAATGCCGGGACAGCTTGATTTTTGTCCCTTTTTTCTTTCAGTTTCTCTATTATGTCTTCTTCTTTTTTTGCTTACCAAAGAAGAAGACAACCGAATGGTAGAGACAAGGATGAATACGCCATTGCCGTTTACATACATCATGCGGTGGAGCATTCATGATTCCTCAAGCAAGTTCTTCTTTGTTTCTTCTTCCCTTTCTTCTTTATCGGTTTCTCATGTGAGTGTTCAAATTTTGGGGTTTCATTGCATTTAAATTGGAACAGAAAAAGTATTAAAAATTGAGAAAATTATAAAAATGGTCCCTTATGTTTGAGGATACATTCAAAATAGTCTCTTAAGTAAACATTTTATAGTTTTGATCCTTTAAATTTGTCGTAAATTAACAAAAATGGTCTTTTATGTTTGAGGGTAGACTAAATATACTCTAGGGCTATTCAAACCCGAATCAAAATTGATAACCCGAATCAAAAAAAGATTATTGATTTATCAGTAATGAGTTATTGATTTAGCGGTTTTGATAACAATTTTAATTTTTTTTGTTATCGGGTTATCGATTCTTAACGGTTTAAAAAATTTTCTTAACGGGTTAACCGATAACCCATAGTAAATTAAATAGTTATATTTATACCATTTTGTATATAAAGTCCTTGACTTAGAGTTTTGTTTCCTACTTTTATTTTTGGTTTGTCACATTGTTTCTAAGTGATTTCTAATTTTTTTTTTGTGTCAAATATTAAAGTTAAAGCGATAATCGAACTTATAACGATCAATAACTGATGAACCAATAACCGATAAGCCAATGTCTTAATGGTTCTATAACGGTTTAGCATCTCTACAAATCAATAACCAATAAGTCAAACTGGTAAACTTCAAAATCGAGCCGACCGATACGCAACCCTAATATATCCATGTACTTAAATGTTTCAATCTTTTACGATTGACAAAAGTAAATATTTTTAGTTTTCAAACAAAATTTTAGCAAACTATTTCTATTAGATTTGACAAGAATTGTGCAAAAAAGATTGATTATAAATATAAGAAAAAGTCTCATTAAATCCTGGAATATGTAACATAAAACTATACTAGTTACTAAAATAATATTAAAAAGGAATAATTGAAATTACACATGAAAAAATTGCATACAATTAGTCTCTTTTAAGTATATATTTTATAGTTTTGATCCTTTGACTTTGTCACAATTTAACAAAAAATGATATTTTATGTTTGAGGGTAGATTAAAAATATTCTCTTAAGCATGTACTTCAAGGTTGAAGTCCTTTAAGATTGCCAAAAGTTAACATTTTTAGTCCAGCAAACTATTTGGCAAACTATTTCTTTTAGATTTGACAAGAATTGAGCAATAAAAGATTAATTATAAATATATATTTTTTTAAATCTCATTAAATTCTGAAATATACAACAAAAAAATCATACTAGACAATAACATTAAAAGATATTAAGAAAAATTAACAGAAACTACACCTTAAAAAATTGCATCAAACTTTAGAAATAACATGGACAAAAAAAATGAGCACTATTAAAAACAAGTGAAAATCGGCGATAAAACCAAGGGACAATGTCAAAAAGACAAATGATTTTTATTTTATTTTAAAAAAAAAATTCTTTATGAAAACTAATGGACTTTCATCATTTATTTTTCGCAAAAAAGGTTTTATTTTTTTTAAATGACTTTCTTTTAGGAAAATTGACAAATATTCATCGGTTAAGTTTGCACAAAATGCATGAAAATATGATTAATTTTTATTTATATTATAAAAGAAATTTGAGGGAGATTGACAAATTTGATTTTTATGTATAACAACTTCATCAAATGAGAAAATTAACTTTCCTAATGGAAGTATAGATAACCAGTTTTACAAGTGACATTTTTGAAAGGGAAAAAGTCGAAAGAGTGAACAAGTGTTATGGTAAAGAGCTGTAAGAAAGATGAGAAGAGCTTTTCTTCCACCGGCCTTTATAAGAGTTTGGGAGTGTCGTGAAATAGATACTAGACGTCAAACTTGCAACAGCTACTTGCTTGGCATTAGCCCTGACCTGATCTCAGACTTTAATCAACCCTTTCGTACTTTGAATCAATCGATCAATTAAGAGGTTAATCTCTTTTATTTAGAACGATAGCTAAAAGAAATTCATCGTTTTATCTTGAATAAGGAAAGGGCATCATAACATCAACGCCAATTGGACAAGCTAAACCTAGAAAAATGATTGTATGCTCACAGGGGCGGATCTATGGGTACCCGTGGGGTGCCACGACACCCAGTGATCTCGGAAAAACTTTGTATATATATGTATATACGTATAAGAAAGTAATACATATTTGCTTTGCCACCCACTAAACAAAATAGCAAATGGTTCAACTGGTAAAGCATGCACTGTGCCACCCGGGCGCAGTGTGGGTTCGAACCTCGTTGAGAACATTAATTTTTGGAAGCTTTTTCTCTCTTTCTTTTTTTTTCCTTTTTTTTTTCATTACTGTGTGAGATTTTTCTTTTCTTCCATTCATTATTATTTATTTACTAGTGTTCTTTATTAATTCAAATTGACTCATATTCACCAAAAATAATTCTTAAGTTATTTTACTTTCTCTTTCACTAATTATTAATCTCTTGATATGAGTGTTGCGTGTTTATTCTTTATCAATTAATGAGTACTGAATTATGAACGTGACATAAATATTATTAAGAATATATTTAAATAGTCGTTTTAAAAAAAAATATAAGTTTTAAAAATGATGAATATTATTATTAGAGTTCTTTTAATTTAAAGGTTCTTTCGATCTTCGCCGACGTTTTTGCTGAGTAAGATGATTAGATTGAAACTAAAAATTTTATTCTCTTTGTTATATATTTGCAACAACACATAAAGTCAATAGAATATAAATATTTGAAGTTAACACTATTAGATAGTTTATACAAGCTCAAATTTTAGTGTGAAAAAATCTCTTTTTTTCCTCAAAGTTTCAGCAAATAAGGCCACTAATTCCTAAAAAGAAATAAAAATTGAATTGTTTAGTTATCTCTAATCTCATAATATCTAAAAGAAAATATTACTAACATTATCGATTTGCTTATAAAAATAGAAAAAAAGATAGATAACTCGAATTGTAACCCAAAATTAAAGCAACTGATCCGCTTATCTTACTTGAATAATGTGACACCCAGGACCTCCAAATCCTAGATCCGCCTCTGTATGCTCACCACTATCCAACACACTCATACCTCTACCTTCACTCCCACCTCACATAATATATGTCTAAATTATGTATAAATATTTTAGAATAATATTTTTTACTCGTATAGTAAAAGTAAGAAAAGAAATAAGAAACATACTTATTTCCTAGAAACTTAACTCAAAATTTCCAAAACAAGCCTTATTCGATAATATAAAAATAAAGCATTAAATTACACTCAATCGTATGAAACAAATAAACTAACTTTAAGTTAAATTCACCTTATTGGTAGACTACCTAAACTTTCATCTTATCATTGAGAGTTTAAATTGCTACATCGTAATCTCCTCCCTCATTTTCCTTTTTTTATAACCCCATCAAGAAAACATTTTAAAAAGAAGAAGTTACATTAATTTGATTTCACATGGCCAAAATAAAGAGATGCCACAGGATAAGAAGCGATTATGTTATTGATAATTTTATGATTGCACTTTAGCAACAAGCATCCGTTATCGTCCAGCGGTTAGGATATCTGGCTTTCACCCAGGAGACCCGGGTTCGATTCCCGGTAACGGAATTTTTTTTGTTTTTTAAAATTTTCTTCATAATAAACAATTCTATTAAGTTCTTAGGAATATAAATGTTTCTGAAAATACATAATAGAACAAATCTTCATTGAAAAGTCATTTTGTTTAAGACAATAAAAAAATGAATGAATGAAATGTATTACTTTTAGGGGTGGGCATAAATACTTTTTTCGGTTCGGTATCAGTATTATTTTTTCAAAAATTCGATTATTCGAACCGAACTTTTATTAAAACCACCGAACTAAACGAAACCAGAGTTAAAAAACCGAAGTGAACTTGAATTAGTTTGATTTGATGCACACTTTTCTAAAATTGAAAACCAAACCCATATTACTTTAGCTAAAATAACAAGTTCATCGAAATAAAGTGAGCGACTTTCATAATTAAAGTTGTTATTCTTTATGACTTTAATAATTAAGCATTATGAATATTTATGAAATTTATGCGATATTCGCAAAATGTGGCGGGAAGCTAAGGAAGATGTGTGAAAATATGCTTATCCACTCCAGGACAAAACTGTGTGTACCAAAATTGAACTAATATTTCAAATTTTTAACTAACAATGGCTACTCTTTGTCTGTCTTCATCTTCTTCAGTTAAACTTCACCAAATCTCCCCATTTATTCATTCTTCTTTCCCAGCAAATCCAAATCTACTTCTTTCTTTTCCAAGAAGGAGATCATTCAATTATGTACCGGAATCTTTGAAATTGAGGGCAAGGGTTTCCTTATTTCCGTTTTTCTTTACCAAAAGTGAAGACACTGAGAGCCTTAAGCAGGAGCTTCTCGAAGCCATAGCCCCACTTGATCGCGGTGCTGAGGCCACTCCTGAAGATCAAAAGCTTGTTGATCAGGTGGGTTTTAATATATTCTTTTGTTTTGAATTATTTGTGGGTATTGTAGTTTATGATGTTGTTGAAGTTGAAAATTGTTATTTAGGACTTAATTGGATATAATTACATAAACATACCTCAAATAACAACATTGAGAGTGCACTTCTAGACACCTTAACTTGGTCTCAACTGACAACTAAACACTCTAATTTGTCCCCATGGTGCCAACATTGACGTGACATAGAAATTTTGGAGGTGTCTAGATGATCATTTTTGTAAGTTGGAGTGTTCAACCGACATAGTTGGGGTGTCTAGATATGCATACTCAAAGTTGGAGTTTGAGAGAAGCCTTTTGGGCTTTGGCTCCTATTTTGCTGCTGGTGCATTACTAGCCTAATGTGTATGCAGATTGCAAGCAAACTTGAGGAAGCTAATAAAGTGAAGAATCCCCTGAAGTCAAGCTTATTGAATGGAAAGTGGGAGCTTTTGTATACTACATCTCAATCAATTCTACAAACCAAGGTCTGGTCTGATCTTATCTTTCTTATGCACATTTCCAGAAGCTAAGATGCTCCTGCTCGTTTATCATCTGTTCTTTTCTCGAGGGAACAAATTACTTCAATTACAAAGACTGTTGGTTTTAGATTCATATAAGTAGTAAAAGTCTAGGGTGTACATACAAAGGGAAAATACATAGGTAGTTAATCACTTTTGTTCTTTTGTCATAATTTAACTCCATAGGTTGGCAAATTTTGAAGCAGTTTCTTGGCTTTCACTTATCTTCTTCTAACTAGACTAAATGAGATATGCAAAGGATGATATCTACAATAGTCACAGTAAAGTTGCTTATTCTTCATTTGATATCAGTTACTATAATTGTTTTTAGGTATAATCAGAAGCAAGTTTAGACCTCCTTTAATTTTCTCGTCCTTTATTAATTTGTACTCTAAAAAATATTATCGGTTTATTTAGCATGCTACAATCTTAATTGCATTGATTAGCCTCAAGAAATAGGTCAGATGTGAGAAGAATTGTGATTGATGTAGCACGGTTTTTTTCCACTTTCCTCCTTAAATTACAGTGGAATATTACTTGGTTCAGTATTAAGAGGGCTTCCATTTTATGGTGCTTCCTCCGCTTTCTGCATTCATCATCAAAATGATATGATTAATTGGGTGATTATAGTTATGATAGGGGTTTTCTGTGCTTGCTTGATAATCTTTCAATACATAGTCATTGCTTTCAGTTTACTCCATTATTAATGAGGATTCATCATCCTCTTCTGATGACCAAACAAAGAACAAAAGAATGCTTCCATGCTTCAAATATCAAGCATAAATAAATTGTGCTTTCTATTTGCAGTGATGTCTCAGAGTCTGCCTTTAATATTTTTTCCTTCTTCTTTCGAGAGTGTTGGATGATTGATTCCTTTTCTCTTTTCCTTCTGTTTTGTGAATGTTGGTTTTATGGTTTTAGATCACAACTTTCAATTTGTTTTCTCAACTCCAAACATCAACAATATGCTAAGATGTATTCTAAAGTGACATATGACAACAAACTTCTAAAAGGGAAAAAAAGAAGGCAGCAACTTATGTTGAGTGAAGGGAATTGGATTGGGTCACCATGTGGGTCAATCCGGATCCATATTAATAAATAAATAATATATAATTATTATATATTTAATTTATTAATAAAAGAGAAGAGACGCAACTATTTGAAAATTTGTGTCGCTTTAGAATTATAAAAAGGATTTCAAAACAGAAAAAGTTTCATTGAAGATTCTTGTGGAGGTTTCTTCTTCGAAAGGGAACAAACTTCTGTAACAAGTATATATAATTATAGACTGTGACTATTTTGGTGTAGTTCGTGTTTCATGAACATGTGATTGCAATATTAGAGTAGTGCAACGAATTCAAAGATCCTCCAAACTGTGTTTGATTAGATTCTTCATTGAGCTATTGCCTTCATTGTGGTTATTTTCTTGTTTGATGTGCTTCATTTCTAACTGTAGTTACAAGGCTCTTGTTCGTTTATTATTGTCGCAGAGGCCCAAATTCTTGAGAGCCAATGGAAAAATTTACCAGGCTATCAATGCAGATACATTGAGGGCTCAGAATATGGAAACATGGCCATTTTTCAATCAGGTCCCTTTTTGAACTCAGAGAGAAATATCAAAGGATCTCCAGTCTTTCTTTCTTTCTTTTTCTGTGAAATATTGTCCTATTTAATCTGTAACTTGTGAAAATTTGCCTGTTTCTCCAGTTATTGTATAAGTAAGGCTCAGAAATCTAGTCAAGTAAGTTTTATTTACAATTCAAGGACTACATTCTTTTAGCAGGAGTACTTGGGCTGCACCTCAGGTGCTTCATACGCACGCATGTCCATTTGGTAACTTGATTTTCTGGTCTGTGATTTATATTGGATACCTCTTTAGTTTTGTCACCTTCATGAGTATATGCAGCCTGCTGATTTCAAGAAGGTCGTTCTCAAAACTATTGTTAACGTTGAAGAAGTTATACTCAGAGCCTCACACACACACACATTCTTTATGTCATGAAATATTTCCATAAATAAACCACATAGAAAAAAAGAAGAAGATTGATTTTGATCTCAGTATTAGTATGTGATTTAGTTATAATTTATAAGCTGCTGGGGCTGCTTCCTTTTATGGAAGTTTGCTGTGAAAAAGGTAATGCACAAAACTGATGCTTGATTTCCGTTGGGACAGATATCATAGGCTGTCTTTTGCATCTTTGAAAATAGATAAAACTGTATTTTCTATCATGATGAGATTCTCATTGTCCTGGATTCCAAGAGAAAAACTCGACAGATGTTTAAGAAAGGGTCATCCACTGTCAGTTACTATAAAAGAAAAATGTTTCCTTTTGATTTTTGCAATAAAGTTGAAGTCAGTTTTCTAACATATCTGCAGGCCACTGCCAATTTAGTTCCTCTTAATGCACGGAGAGTTGCTGTAAAATTTGACTCTTTCACGATAGCAAGTCTGGTAAGTAACCTTCATTTTGGCAGGGAAATTTAATCAGCCTGCATTCTATTGTAGTATTCATTAAGCAACAAGATGTTTCCTCTTTACGTCGTTATATTAAGTATCAAACAGGAAGAGTACTGGAGACACGTACTGCAAATTGCTACTCTCTTTACCTATCTCTGTCTATTGCTTGCTTCAAGAAAATTGGCAAAAAACATTAAATAAAATTTGTAAAGCTTTGCTTGTTAACTTTTCTTGGATCAATCTTTCTTCTGGCTCGTAGATACCTATAAAGAACCGCGGAAGTGGTCGTGGTGAACTTGAAATCACATACCTGGATGAAGAACTAAGGTAAAGGAAAATAACCCACTGTTTTCAATTGTCTCACATACCTTTTTCATGCAACATCATTTATTACAGGATATCAAGGGGCAACCAAGGAAACCTGTTTATTCTAAGAATGGTGGATCCATCATATAGAGTCCCTCTTTAAGCATGACTCCTGTGGATAGTAATTGTCTCAAGCAGTTGCTCTTAGAACCATTTCAGTTGGACTTCAGTGTTGGAACTAGTTCTCATGAGGCGTATAAGCTTGATCAGATTTCCGATCAACAATAATAAAGATATGCTTCATGGTAAAGCTAAACAGCATAGTCCAACTTACTTCACATCTTACTGTGTGCTATGATTGACCATCATAATAGCAAATAAACTCATTGCTTGTAGTTTGATCAAGGAACTACATCTCTTATGATGCATAATATAATAATTAAGGGGTCGTTTTATTTGGAATAACTTATCTCACCATTTATATCATATTTATTTTATTAGTCATAAAACTATAAAATTAAATATAGATGAGACTACGTCCATCCATGAGACTTATGCACCGACCCGCCTTTTAAAACACCGGTAATAGTAATAGTAATTGTTAAGACAAATAAAAGAAAAAGAATCTTTGATTGGAACTCAACTAATCATTCTCTCCAAACTCAACAATGGAGCAAAGAACAAAATCCAAATGAGTAGTTCGTTTTCCACGACAAAATCAACTGAGTTTCATGTTCCAAAAGCTAATAATTTTACAGAATCAGTATACAAAAACAGAGCATCTACGCATGGACGAAAGACATACAAATACATATGAAACATTTTGCCCATCGAACTGCTTCTTCTTCTTCTTCTTCCTCTCAACCTAACAAATCAATGGCTGCTTCACTATCTTCCCTTTTCCTCTCAAACCCTCGTCCTTTTCGCCCTCCTATAAACCCTAAATCTAATCCCCATCTCGTTTTTCCACTTCGTACCCTCAATTTCTCCGCTAAATCTAACCCACCCCCTCCGAACTCTAATATAAAACAACCACCCACCATCAGAGAACCGCCGTTGCCTACTCCGCTGGTGGCCGATGAGAAGAAGTCGTTTGCGGTGGCGACCGGCGAGCTTTTCCTTGGGATTGCTTCACGAGTTTTGAGGCGTGGAAATAGTTTAGTTAATGGGTGGAATGAGGAGCCGGCGGGTGTGACTATGTTCAAGGATGATAAAGAGAGTGAGTCTTACTTTTTGAAAAGGAGGAAAGAAGGGATAGCGTCGGTGGTTGAGGACCCTGTTCAGCCGGAGGTTGTGTGGGAGCAGACGGAGAAGGATGTGGAAGCTGAGAAGAGCCTGAAAACGGTGACTAGCCCTGGGTTTAGCTTCTCTGCTGCTGGGCTTTTGTTTCCCTATCATCTTGGGGCTGCTAAGCTTCTCATTGAGAAGGGCTATATCAAGGTTTGACATACTCTTCATTTACTTTGAGACTACTATGCTCTTTATTTAAACTTGGTTCATATACTTCTTTGAGAACTTAAGGTTGCTATGGATCGACCTTCTGTAGTTTTATTGAGCTTTTCCCTGATTATTCAAGCATCTTGATTTGCTAATAAGGTTATTGTGTGAGAGGATTACAACTAGTTTGGGTGGTTATTACCTATTGTATTGTGTTGTTAGTTTAAATATAATGTGTTAAATCCATCATTATGTAACGATGAAAAGTTCCATTTTGTGTAACAATCAATTTGGTGTGATCGAGTCTGTTACCTTAATTCTTTTTCTTACTTTCTCTTTACTTATTATCTAATAATTCTACTTTATCCTTTACCCTACCTTACCTTTTTTATTTTTTATAGTAGCTCCATTTTGTACCATACTTTTCTTGTAGGTTTATCTTAAAATTGCTGATGTGTGAGATTATGTAACGATAGGAAATTGTCCGATCTATTCAAACGTTGTATTCATCTAAACAATACAATACGATACATACAACATACTTATAATGTGTAATATCATACATTATGAAACAATATGTAACAACACCCCAACCAGAGTGTAAGGTCAACAAGTTAAGAAAAATCTTATACTGGACATTAAACCACTTACCTACTGGTGGGAGGGTGTTGGTTGAATGTTCTTTTTTTGGTTACAAAAGGATTACAAAGATGTCTTTTCACAGTCCGACATATTTCTTCTTTCCCAGGAGACAACACCACTAGCTGGTTCTTCTGCTGGTGCAATTGTCTGTGCAGTGGTTGCTTCTGGTGCCAGTATGCAAGAGGCCCTAGATGCTACCAAAATATTAGCTCAAGATTGTCGGCTCAAAGGGACTGCATTTCGCCTTGGGGTAAGTGTCATCATAACAGAATTTCTTAATCGTGCAAGCTTTAAAAATCATACCCATTCATAATTATGTTTACAATTGATAGGATTGATGTCACTCAAATTCTATGAAACAGGTTTAAGCTATAAATTGTTGTACAACAACAACAAGTCAACAACATACCAAGTGTATTCCCGCAAGCAGGGCAGCTATAAATCATAGTCTTTTGTAAAAATAGAATAGATCAATTGAAACTTTTTAATGTGTTTGGCTCAATCAAAGTGTATGAATTGGGTACTTGATTTGTCCACTTAAAATTGCAATCTCTTATTTGGAGACAGATTGCAGATTTTCTATCTTACTGGAAAATACCTTATGTGGTTAAATGCTTTATTTGTGTCATTGAGATTTTCTAGAGTATTGTTCTTGAAGACTTATATTTAGCTTTTTTGGTATTTAAATGTTAAAGCATCTAAAAATGTCATTGTGTACCAGGCTGTTCTTAGAGAAGTTCTTGAGAGATTTCTTCCAGATGATGCTCATAGTAGATGCAATGGAAGAGTTCGTGGTAAGTGTAGATGAACTTTGTTCATCCTAGCTGATATTTGAAGATCTTCCGAAATATAATATGGTTTCTGTGAGTTGAGAATAATGTAGTCATTTCATCCCAGTTGCTGTAACACAGATACTTTGGAGGCCCAGAGGCTTATTGGTTGATCAGTTTGATTCAAAGGAAGATCTTATCAACGCTGTCTTTACTTCTTCGTTTATCCCAGGGTACACATTCTTTCTGGCTTTATTAGCTTCTCTTTTAGCTCAAGCTTTAATCTAAACCTTCAAAGTATCATGAATCACAGATATCTTGCTCCAAGACCAGCCACGTTTTTCAGGAATAGACTGTGTATTGATGGGGGGCTGACACTGTTTATGCCGCCGACATCTGCTGCTCAGACGGTAACTTGTTAAGAAATTAGTCAAATAGTCCGCTGTCATTTGTGGATGCCAGTTGTAGGTTGATTTTGCTACTGTATGTCCTGTGCATTGAAATAATTTGAAGAGGAAAAGCATTTCATAGTCACTGATTTGCAATTCTAAGAAAAATGCTGCCTCCTGACTTTGACGAAAAGTTCTTTTAAAAAAAAAAGGAGGGGGGGGGGGCTCTGAAAACCTTGTCTTTTCACCTGACTTCACTCTATATTGTAGAGAGTGACGCTTACTCAATCCAACCCATTTAGAGATACTTATATGACCCATACATTTATGTAATTGACTCAACTCAACCCATCAAGTCATCTGATAACTAGCTGTCACCTGAAGCCTTGTGTGCGGCTCTGGAATTAGTTCAGAGTTGTTAATATACACATTATGATCTACTGCAAATTAGTAGTCTTTCCTGTTTAATAAGTTACCTGAAATCAGAATGCATTTTCCCTGTCCTCGTGCTCTTCTAATGTAGCCTAAAACTATTAGCAGCAAATTTGCAAATCTCCTTTGGTTGCTGATTACCTTTATTTCTTAAGATTTTATCTGCATGTTTGATATATAACCTACTTGTCTTTAGTCATCTGCACAAACTTCATTTCCTTTCGCTGTCTGTGCCAATACTGTATTTTCCCAGTTTCATCCTGTTGCTTTTCCTCCCCTGTTACATTTTCCAGTATTTATTTGCAACTGTTCATGATTTCTTTTTGTAATGGTGGTATTCGGGCCAACTTTTGCACACCTCAACTATTCCACTGGTACTTGCTACCTCATACGGGCACATGCATGTACCAAGTAACTATACCTCCAAGGTTTAGGCATGGGAAGTAATCACCTTGTGTTTTTTTTTGTTTCCACTGCAACATAAACCCTGGTCTACAAGGTTAACACCCATTTCAATCACCAAGGTACAACAACCTTGGGTGCTAACAATTTAAGTTATTTACCTGCTAGTTCTACAATAGAAACATCCGTGACTTGTCGGGATATTGATTTCTGTTCATATGATTCCTGGGGGTAGTTGATAACTGATTGGTTGTATCCAGGTGCGCATTTGTGCATTTCCAGCCGGTCGTTTGGGATTGCAAGGAATTGGGATAAGTCCTGACTGCAACCCTGAAAATAGGGCCACTCCTCGCCAGGTACTTGAACATCGTACAGTCAATTGCCAGATTTTTCTAATGATAAACCAATAACAAGTTGTATCTCCTCTTTTATTCGGCCATAATTTGCAGCTTCTCAATTGGGCACTTGAGCCTGCAGAAGATGATATTCTTGATAAGCTCTTTGAACAAGGTTATGCGGATGCAGCTGTGTGGTCCCAGGAGAACCCAGTTGGGGACTTAATTCGAGATGATGACAGTTCTTCCATAGGCAGCAGTCTTGTACAATAGCTTTATTATAAGGACTGATTTAGTTTAAGAGCATATGAGATCAAGATGATACACGGACATTGCAATAATCAGCTCTATGGAATGATGGAGCTGTTGCCTTAACAAGGAGCTGATACTGAGGAAGAACGAAGAGGGTCCGAAACTGGTGGTAGGTTAGCAGCAAGGTTTTGTATATAACATTGCAAAGATGTAAATTGTAAAGGATTCACAGAAAAACAAAAAAGAGCACAGGATTTTGGATATGGAGTATTATTGGGGTTCTACACTTCCTATACCAGTTACTGATGGAACCCACTATTTTAGAGACTCTAGTCATAGTAGACCTTTTCAGTTACATTTTGAAGTGAATGTTTTGTGATAATAATTCTGTAATATCAGCAAGATTTATATCATAAGCTCATAGTTTAACGATGTCATTCTGTCTCTATTTTCTGCATTAAAAAAAATATCACCAGTTGGAGATGCGGGGTATCGATCCCCGTACCTCTCGCATGCTAAGCGAGCGCTCTACCATCTGAGCTACATCCCCATATATCATGCAAGGTTCCAAATAACTTATATCTATTAAATTATTACTAAAAAAGAATAATACTAACCGTTTAATTTTAAAATGCTCATTTTTATCCTTGGTAAATTCATTAACAAATATTTATAGTTTATTTGAAATTACAAGTTTTAAAAATCTTTTTCTTCCTTCTCAAATTTCATGTCTAATAAAATATCTTCATATAAATCGATATGAAGGAAATGTATAACAATGAGCTTAATAATATTTTTAACAAACAATGAATGGAAGTGCTTTACGTCTAAAATTCTAATTCTATTTTCTGATAAAAGTTACTCAAACAATGATGTGTGCTAAAGATAGACTCAAAGTGCACTTGAGACCAAAAGGTGGAAAATGAAAGTACACCAAATGAGAACAAAGAAAAATATCTTTTTCTAAATTATATACTCCCTCTGTCCCAATTTATATGACTTACTTTCCTTTTTAGTCAGTCTCTAAAAGAATAACACATTTCTATTTTAAGTAACAATTTGCCTATAAAATGTCTTTTTTACCCTTAATGAAATGATTTTCAACCACACAAATTTCTATCATTCATTTTGGACCACAAATTTTAAAAGTCTTTCCATTTTTCTTAAAGTTTGTGCCAAATCAAAGTACATCATATAAAATGGGACGGAGGGAGTAATTATTTACTGAAAAATTCGTGATTTTGATTAACAATAAAATTTATATAAAGAGGTTAAACATAAGTTAGTTAAGGTCAATTAACTTTATTTTTCTTTTGACTATAATATTATGTGCCAATATAGGAATACAATCTTCTATAAAGGAAAGAAAAAAAACAAGGGAGGAGAAGCCCAAAAGTCTCCCTCCGTGGAAATTAAGAGAAGAACATAAAAAAACTAACGTGTTCCTTATTGGGATTTTCTAATGCATTATATACTCATACGAGCCTTCTTTTATAGGTCACAAAAGTTAAATCGTCACCTCAATATAAAATAATTGTATATTTAACATTGAAAAACTATCCTAATGCTTCACCTTAAGTTTATTGGAGCAAGTAGGTGTGCGACTCAAGATTGACTATTGAACTCTCGAGGGTCATTATGAAGGCGTCTAGTTGTAAGACAGTCTTCTTCAGACTCCAGGTGAAGTTCCTATGAGATATGTCTGGTCGCGTGTGCCGAGGCGCATTACTACATACCTAGAGCAACTCCTCCCTATTTTGCTATATCGTGGTAGACAATCCTTCAATTATGATTTACTCTGTGTCACGATCCAATACATTCTTTTTACCAAAACCCAGTTTTTTCCTAATACACATATTTACTCTTATTTTTTAATTTTTTTTAGATATATACTATAATGTTACATACTTCGATTTGCAATTAACATCATTTTAAAGTTTCGTTCATATAATTATTGTCCATTTAGGAAAAGCTTTATAACGACTTATTTTTTAGAAACAAAAATATTTATGAGATTATAGGCAAGATTGGAAGTTGAGGGACCAAATTTGAGTTTCCAGAACTTGAAGTCTTGAAAGAAGTTATAAATAAGTGTAACTATCTGTAAAATGCATTATTAATTATTTCGACATCAGATCCTCCTAAAACTGAAATAGGAAAAAAACAAACCAAACATTACCGTCTTCTCCAAAAAAAAAAAGAACAGAGAAATAAAATCAAATTCATCGGAGAATGATGAAAATTGTTGTTGAAAGTTGAAAAAGATGCAGAGCAAAGTTGTTGTAGGAGTAGAATTAGTAAGTTCTTCATCAGGTTTTTGTGGACTCAATCACCGTCTTCATCATCCATTCTTGTTCAAGACTCTTTGCTGCACCAACAATTCCTCTTCTTCTTCTTCGTCTTCGGACCATAAGTTCAGGTTCAATCTTGGGGGTGATAGGAAGTGGAAGTTCAAAGATATTGATGCCAGTAAGTTCATCACCCTTTTCTTCAATTTCTTTGTTCTTGTTCTTTTCTGTACCCTTTTCTTGAATTTCTTTAAGTAAAAAGAAATTATTCAAGATTTTGTTTAGTTAGGACTTAGGTCCAATCTTGGGGGTGATAGGAAGTGGAAATTCAAAGATATTGATGCCAGTGAGTTCATTACCCTTTTCTTCAATTTCTTCATTCTTGCTCTTTTCTTGGACCCCTTAAGTAAAAAGAAATGGCTCTGTGTGATTCAAGATTTCAAGATTCGTTTAGTTAGGTCCAGCTTCGTTTGCTTAGTTTGGTTTGGGACTTTCTATGTCAGTTAAGAGTAAGTGGGAGATTCCGAAAACCTATAAAACAGAGCTTTAATTAGCCCCTTCTTCAATTTCTTTATTCTTGCTCTTTCCATGTACTAGCGGTTTTAAGTAAAAAGAAATTACTACGTATGATTCAAGATTCGTTTAGTTAGGTCCAACTTCTTTAGTTTAGTTTGGTTTGGGACTTGCTATGTTACTTAAGAGTGAGTGGGAGATTCAGAAAACCATAAAACAGAGCTTTAGTTTGCCATATGATAAATAATAGACCAACGATTCAATTTATCCATAATAGACTTCAAGAATCAAGATTCAGGATTCAGGATTCATTTCATTGAATCGCCGAGGTGGTGTAGAATGAATTGTATTGTTCTTGGTAGTGATAATCCTATCCATTATATGAAATAAATACATATATATGAATTTGCACCTAAGTCTTACTCTTACACAAGTGCCGAATTAGTTAAAACCATCCAGGAAATCGCTTAGACTTCTTTCAAGAGTTTGAAATTGAAAAAGGAGATGAAGGAATGAGCTTCTGTATGCAATAGAATAATGCAAGAACTACAAGTGCAATGCATGATGAAGAAAGGAACGGGAGGATGAAAACGTATAGTTAGATTTTCAAAGATAAGGATATTGGAGCATATTGTTATCACTGAAGGTTGTGCCCCCCAATTTTTTTCAAGGAAGTGGGAGTTTACCGGTGGATTGGTGGTAACAAAGTCTCCCAATCCCACTTCTTCAACGGAGCAAAACGAGAGCTTCTTACTAAATCATAGTATCAATTAGTTAATGGATGATGAATATTCTCCAAAACATTTGCAAAGCTGAAGTCAATCACACTTTTAAGCCCTGGTCCCACTTGCCTGAGAATACCCTAAAAGTATATTGTGGTTTACAGGTACAGTGCAAGAATCAGTAAATCACTGGCTGTCAAAGACACAGAACTTTTGGAATGAAGTCACTTCACCACTGGTAAAAACTGTGAATGATAAAAGAACCAGTTTTCATGATGATACGCAAGATACGGAGGAAGTATTTATGGATGAACAGACTGTTGATAGCCAAACACCGAATGGCGATCTTTCTGTAGCTGCCATTCTTTCAATTGAGCAATTTAGCAGGTAAGTACATTTTATGGTCTCATATAATTGGAACCACTTATTTCTGTATCAAACTGCTTAATTTTATGTGTCTATCTTGGAAGTGCCTGCTGTAAATATTTTTTGGGTTCTTGTGTGTTGTGATGAATATCCTGCCAAAAAGGCAACCCCCAGTAGATTTAAGGTAATTTTGGACATCTTCTCATATCGAGAAGTCCGCCTCTTTATGTCTTCTGATCATGTGGTAGAAAGGTTGGAAAAGTTGGGTGTGTAAAGGGTTTCTGTGTTGGAAAAGTGTGTCACAGGGATTTGGCCTCAAGGTCGGGTAAATTATGTATTCGGACTAATTTTTTGGATAAGTCAGGTTCATGATAATTCTCCTGCATTTCAATTTAGGTGAACCATTGATTGGACATGAAATTCAAAATGTTCATTTGACTTGTATATAATAGAAGTGGTAGTCGCTATTAAGGTGACACACGCAATGTTTGTTTAACAGAGAAATCATCATATTAAAGTTTGATTGATTAGTTAAGTGTCCTTAAAAAAAGCACTTAAATTCTTGAAATTTGTGATAGTTTCTAAAAGAGTTGGACATATTTCTACATTGTACTTTAGCAGCTGATATGTGGAGTATGCTCTTCCCTGTTTTTGGACTAGCCTGGGTCTTGCCTAATAGTATCATGAAGCATATGAAATCTGGTATTCATGGAGAGTTGGAAAATCCATCCAAAAGAAACTTGGTTAATGGTGTGCCTTGCTTCTTTCTTTTTTGGTGCATATGGAATGAAAGAAATTATAGATGTTTGGATGGGATCTGAACTCCTACTACTGTACTTAAAAAAGTTAAGTGCTTATTGAACTTATTTTGTTGGCTCAATTAGGCCCCTGTATCTAGCTGTGATCATATTTTGGATTTGTGTTGGCTCCTTAGTATAGACTAGCTTTTGCATATGAGCAGACAATATCTCTTTTTCATGTAATGTTTTGTTTGCATCTTCTTGATCTATTTAATGAAATTATCCCTACTTCATCCAAAAAAATGCGATGGAGGGGGTAAAAAAATGTTTACCTCTCATCACGTGGCACATTTAAGCACATCCCAAACTTGGGCATCTTACGGAACTACTAGGTAGGAGTGCAAAACTTCTTGATGAGGAAATTTTCGAAGTCTATCCTAATCACAATTTTTGGTTTGGTCATTATCCTAAGTGGACATCCAAATACCCCAGTCTATATATACAAAACTATGATGATAAAAGAGTTATAAGGGAATAAGGGAGACTTAAAATCATGGAGTGTGGAGGGTGGCTGTCTCAAAATACCTGTACTCTCTTGAAATCCGTACATAGTTAACTAATAAGAGAACAAAATAGAAGTAGAGGATTCACATAGGCAATACCTACTAGTTGAGATAAAGGTTTGTTCAGTGTTGGTACATTTATATTTGGTTTGGTGCCAGTCAGGAGTTTGTTTAGTTTGGCTAGAGATTAATATGTCTGTTTAGGGATGAGTTATGTTTAGAGAACCTTTAGTTTTAGAAACCCTTTTTACTTTTATGACTGAGAAATCTATCTGGGGCCAACCGTTTAGGACCAAGCACAACCTTCGGAACTTGGGGATAATGGGCTCTCTGGTTTCTAATTTTGGAAGACCCTTAATTGTCCTAAAAGAAACTTATTGGTATTAGAATGAAATGTGCCTAAAATGAAACGCCGGTGGATAAGAGGATTCATGAAGCTGACTAGCTAGGGTGGATTGAGAGTAGTTGTTATTGCTATTGTAGAGAAGGTAGAAATGGAGTGGGGAGAGTTTAATTGGTTTAAAGAAGAAGTCTAATAGACTTAAGAAAGTTGATCATGATATTGTGAAACATGTGTTTAATACTCTTGGAGTTAGGTGATGAAAAAATCTTTTGACATTTTTGCACATCCTTGTCCTTGCAGCCTCTGCTGCTCCATTTAGGTAGTTCTTCTTGCAATAGGGTGTTAAAATTGTGGACGTGAGCTTACCAATGTTTCTATCTGCAGTGAGCTTCAATGCCCAACAAACCAATGATGAGTAAATATATGTTTTTAAAATTAAAATGTCTTGTATATGACATATGATAGATGTGCAGGATGAACGGATTGACTGGGCAGAAAATGCAGAAGATATTCAAAGCACTTGTTCCTGAATCTGTTCATAGTGATGCTCGCAATTTGGTTGAATACTGCTGCTTTAGGTTTCTGTCAAAGGATACATCTGTCCTTCATCCTTTCCTGAAGGTTTGCTGGCTTTAGGTGTTTCCTTTCTAGTCGTTCATCGGTTCTTTTTCTTATGACCATAACATGTATTCTTTTCCTTTATGAAACTGAAGTTCTTTTCGGAGAGTCTTATATTCTGCTTGCTCCTCTATCCCACACCCTCCAATCCTATTAAGGAGTGCCCAATTTTCCATTTATTAGCTTCAGAGTATCAGAAAGAGTTTCTTGTATGGTTGAGCCCTAATCCTCGAGTGGTCTCTGCTTGTTGATGATCTACAGAAGACAAACCCTAACTGAAGAATAGAACATGTAACTCTTAGATGAGTTGAAGTACCTTGTGAGTTGTGATCCTGTTAAACTGTTTTAATTCTACTTTTGGTTTTAATTTATAAAAATAAACTCGATATCTTTTTGACAGTTTTTTTTCTTTCAATATCTAGCTTGATACTGTCTTTTATGATGAAGAACAAAATTTTGCTATTCCGTCGATTCAGCACAATCTGAAAGTTGCAGTCGGATCAGTAAATATTAGTTTAAGCTTTTCAGATTATGGAAGAAAAGAAGTAAAACAATGATAGCATCCTTGAAATCTCTCCTAGGTCCTCTAGGAATAGGAAGGATTCCAGTTAGTTTTTCTTTCCATGCTTGAAATCTTTCTACAATTTTGCATAAAAGAATTATTAACTCAATATTTTCAGATTGGAATGAGTCGTAAAAGATAAGATTTATCTCTACTCATTCATTAATATATTTAGATGTGATTTCAGGAACCTGCATTCCAGAGACTGATTTTCGTAACTATGCTTGCGTGGGAGCAACCATATAGGAGCAGAGGAGACTCCCGAGTTAAATTTGCAGAGAAGCATTCTCTCCAGGTTCTTTCTCCGCTCTTTAGATCTCGTAAATGATAGGTTGTATGTGACATGGGCGACTTTAAGGGTAGGTTGTTGTCTTTAGGCTGTTAGTGTTAAGCTGTTAATCTAACTGTAGATGCATTTTCAAAGACAGCTGATGGAAAAATAAGATACAATCACTCACAATTTTGTGGCATCTTATATCACTCTTCTGATGATCTGCCAAAGAAGATAAATTTCTGGTGATTTATATGCTCTAGAACTAATAAGGTCAATTGGTATCATCTTTTCAACCTCTCTAATCATTGTGCCTCTGCCAAGAATCAGCATATATTCTGTCTTTTCTTTCTGCTTTTTGCTTTTTTTTTCAGTTTGTTCTTGTGGTGTGGAAGGAGGGTAGGTTATTCTTTATATGCCAACCTTCTCTATTCTTTTCAATGGTTTGTTTATTTCAGTAAAGATGCCTATTATATTTAATCAATTAAGCTGAGGTTTGCTGGTGGTGCTCCCTGGGTTTCTAACTTGGATTTGATAGATTGCGACACTATCAACAATATGTTCTTTTGAACAGAATATATTGTAAAAAGGTCTTTTTTTCCCTTTGTGAAGTCAGATCAAACTCAATTGTTGAAGTTCTAACAAACTTCTCACTGAACAGAGTATAATTTTTGGAGGCTGCTTATTGTTTTCCTAGAACAATCTCAAACATTTAAACCTACAACTGAAACAGTGAATAGTTTATGGGTAAATGTGCTGTAAAACGGTGGATGATAAAATCCCTCTGCTGTGATAGTAGTGCATTTTAGGGGTGAATAAACTGGAAATGCTTCACACAGTATTAAATATGAAAGTGAAGATGTAGTTGCTAGATTCACTTCTATCTCTGGGTCACTTTTCGGGCTGGTGTAAGGACCTTGCATTATGTACTGGCTAGTTCATTTTCTTTTTTCTAAACCATTTTGTATCTTTGAAGGATATATAGGGTGGACACCCCTAGGTGGCAATATCAATAACAATTATATTTATGTAACTATTAAAATTTACAAAAGAAATTGTTGAGATTGAAGAAGATTTAGGAAAGGAGAGGCTGGAGGTGGATGCTGTGAGGAGCAAAATACTTTTGTTCTCAGTCATATGTAGTGCAGACCTCACTTTTGCTTTCCATGTATACTAATTTGCTTCCATGACGATCAAAATAAAAAGTTCTCCCGAATCTGCTAGGATATTAATATTTGCAAGCTTGGGAAAGTGGTTTGTCCATTATTCATATGTTATATTTGTTCTTACCTATGTGTTTCATGATTGTACTTCACTGAGAAGTTCTTACTATGAACACAAATATTTGAGTCAAACCTAAATGTATCGGTTTCTGCTGAAGCTAAAGAAGAGACTAGTTGGAGAAGAGGCTTTTGTTCGTATTACTCCTGCTGTTGCTGGTATAGCTGATTGGACAACAGCACACAACCTTTTCAAAGCTCTTGCTGGTAATGATCGAGGCATCTCATTTACCTCATGGTCCACATACATATGTGAACTTCTCAAGTAAGCATCCTCTCTTTTGAGTTTCTTCTAGTATGTTATGTGCATGTCATTGCACAATTCAAATTTATGGTTAATTATCAGCTCACATACACAAAACATCATAATTCATAAAGAATATGTAGTTTACTAATTTGACAAATCCAATGTTGTAGTAGGATTTCTTGACAATGCATACTTTTGCTTCCTGAAATTTAAATTGTTACAATCCCATAAGAATTTGTTGTACTACTGAGTAACTATTTCTTCTTTTTAAAATAAAATATTAAATCCATGTAAAAAAATATGCCAGAAAATTATTCCACTTGACTATGAGAAGTGAGTTGTGTTTTTGCTTTCTTTGAACTGAGGGTTTTTCCGGAACAGCCTCTCTACCTAACAAGGTAAGAGTAAGGTCTGCGTACGCTCTACCCTCCCCAGACCCCACTTGTGGGACTATATTGGGTATGTTGTTGTTGACTATGAGAAGTAAACTTTATCACATAGAACTGAATAGGGAAAGTATTTAGCATTCACACGAATACAAAGCTTCTGAATATTTCTTTCATTTTCTTAACACTCTAGTTGTTTTTTATATGATGATGACATGAGTTGAACTTAAATGGAGATACATGGTCAGTGAGGATTCAAATAGCCGACCTGACTTGTTTGGGACTGAGGCATAGTAGTTGTTGTCGTCTTAACATTCTAGTTGTTTGGGTTTATTAGTATTTAAAGTAGTTCTATCCTTTTCAGTAATGGGGAAAAATTTATTATCAATTTTGATTTCTATTTATGATGAGAACTCTTAACTAAGCCTGAAATCTGGAAGTCACTATAATTGTTCTGATACTTCTTTTCTTATTTTAGAGTGCATGAAGGACGGAAGTCATACCAGTTTCAAGATCTCTCCCAGCTCCATAACGAGAGAATCTTGTGCATTGCTTCTGGTGGAAAACACCCTGTTCTTAAATGGGAGAATAATATGGCATGGCCAGGAAAACTTATTTTGACTGATAGGGCCCTTTACTTTGAGGTACTCATTAATAATTACATACTTCCAAAGAACTGTGTAAAGGTCTCATGAGATGTCCTAACCCATCACTGTTGATGGAAATATCTTTCTTATCTTGCAATTTCTTCATTCTTGAATGTAAAACTTTAGTTGGTAGTTCCTTTTAAGTTGTGGAAATTGAGGCAAATGGATGATGATAATTTGTTTGAGTTGGCTAGCTGAACAGTTTGCACATTACATACTGTATACTCGATTCTTGTGTCTTGCAGGCAGTTGGTTTGATGGGGAAAAGAAATACATCAAGATTGGATCTTACAGGAGAAGGTTCACACATAAAGAGAACAAGAGTTGGGCCTCTGGGCTTTGACTTTCTAGATTCTGCTGTATCTGTCACTTCAGGTCCTCAGTGAGTAAGCTTCTCCAACCAATCCCATGTGGACTATTTCCTTTCTGTTTTACTTTGGAAAGAACTTTTGTTGGCATCTCCCAAGCCTAAAGTAGAGCCTCAAATTAGGCCCACAACTTCATGACAGTACATACATTTAATGGCCACCTGTCAATTGTTTCAGGTTCTAAAAAATCACAGATATACAAAATTCCATCCTTTGAACAAATAGCTTTCCAAAAGTTAGTGCTCACTTTTACACTTCTTCCTGTTTTATCACATCTAGGAGAGACCATTGTCATTATCTGATAGAGACAAAAGAAGGGATTGCCTGTGTCAACCATTTTTATTTTTTTTGATGAAGTAAGAAATTCTGTATAATAGGCATCAAGAAGGTGCAATAAGTACAAAAGGGGAAGGAGAAATCCAAAATCCAACAAGTTAATAGGGCAATCTACAGGGGCTAAATTCTGCCAACTAAATAACCATAAAAAGAGATCTAGCTTTAAGAGTGTGGCAAGGAGTTGCATCTGCCTGTTTTTTCATTTGATATGTTGTATATAGCCATAATAAACAAAAAATGTCTTATTAAGTAACTAAACAAATTTTAAAAAAATAGGAAATTAAAATTTGGTAAGAGTTGGCGGGTTGGTCTATATGAACCATCGTTCAGCCCATTTTGCCCCAACCCATTTCAGCCAAAGTAACATTTGTGGGGGTTAATGATCCACCCATTTGACACCCCTAATCCTAACTTCAAGTTTTACATATACATTTCAGCCAATCTTAAAAGGAAGTATGGTAACTAATCACCAAAGTTATCATATGACTAACTAGTAAATTGCTCCCGATCTGAATCGTTATATCTCTCGATTTATCTTATTAGGTACTTTATCAAATTCATTTCGGCCTTGTGGATAGAAATCTTCCAAGTTTCTTCTTCATCCCAATTAATAGGCAAATTTCATGCTTTGATTGGAGTCTACATTTGCATGTTAGACTTGTTAATCATAAATCATTTGTCCTTTCTCATGTTTGTAGTTGACTATGCAGGTCCTCTGACTGGAAGTGAAGTTAATTTATGTGCTTTTATTTTGAATTTTCTTGTGTTTCATGTTTTGATTAAGAATGGGATGTTGCTATATGAAATATCCAGCTTTTTAATTTTAGCTGATAAAAAATTCTTGTTGATTTATTATGTTCTAATTTGTTGTACTCATATCAGGTCGGATACATGGGTATTAGAATTTGTCGACTTTGGAGGAGAAATGAGACGGGATGTGTGGTATGCATGCATCAGTGAAGTAATTGCTTTATACAAGTTCATACGAGAATTTGGTCCCGAGGAAGGTGATCCATCCGTATACAATGTCTATGGTTCCCAGAAAGGGAAGGCAAGAGCAATTTCGTATGCTACCAATGCTGTTAAGAGACTTCAGGCTCTTCAATATACTCGAAAGCTCTTGGAGGAGCCAACTAAATTGGTTCAGTTCTCATATTTGCAAAATGCACCTTATGGTGACGTTGTTTTACAAACTCTAGCAGTTAATTGTTGGGGTGGACCATTGATTGCAAAAATGACTGATCAAGATTATCAATCAGGGGGATCATCTGGATCCACGAATGATGCAACAGAAAGTAGTAGTTATGTGTTTGACATAGATGGAAGTGTGTACCTGCAGAAGTGGATGAAGTCTCCATCATGGGCTTCTAGTGCTTCACTTGCTTTTTGGAAGAACCCCCGATCGAAACAGGGAATAGTTTTCAGTAAAAATCTTGTTGTCGCTGATATAAATTTGATGGAAAAAGCAGCATTGATATGTAGAGATAAATATCAAGTAGTAGAGAAAACGCAAGCCACAATTGACGCAGCAATGATTGAAGGGATACCTAGTAACATTGACCTTTTTAAGGTTATCTTGTCCCTTTCCTTTTCTGCTGTTTCCGTCTGCAATTTTTTCTGATTTTTGGATTAATTAGTCGCATTTATGCATCTCGTAACTCCAGAATAATTAAACATTTTTTTCGTAAAAATGATCATGCGTTTAAACATTTAAATTCTCGGTTATAGTTAGGACAATAAGCATGTTATATTTCTGTAAGATATGTTACTCTGATAGGACTTGCACTAAAGGTAGAAATTTAAAAAAAAAATAGAAATACAAAGAAATTTAACTAATGTGATGGGAACTTTTAATAGTCTTCAAATGTAAGCTCAGACTTGGTTTAGAATATGCTTACTTTGTTGCCCGGAGTTTAGTGTTGAAAGGAATTTCATTGTTTGTGATTCATCTAAGTCCTTATTTTGCTTATTGTCCTGTATAGGAGACAAACTGGGTACCTGCAATAAGCATCAAGAACATGCCCTGCAGTACTTGTTTTTTTTGTATAAAAATCATCAGTTGTTGCTTAGGATTACTTTAGACTTTTGCTATTTATTTTTGCGCAAGATACACAGAAATGTTGATACTATCTTGTGCTCGGCAAAATTATAGAAGCCTCACCATACCTAAAGGATGGCCTAGCAGTCGATGGAGTTGGAACAAAAACTGACGGAGGTCAGGGTTCAAATTTCGTAGAGAGAAAAGAAGTTGGGTACTTTCCATTGTTAAAGTCTTGGTGGACAGAATTACCCTACCTGTATTATGGGAAGATACAATTAGCCAGTAAAATAATGAAGGTGCACCCGAGCTGTTCAAGTCACAACCTTTGTAAAGTTTCAAAAATAATTACAGAAGTCTCACTAGTTATAGCTATTGTTACTGTTTCATGGATGATGTGCTTATGGTTATGGCTTAAAATCAGGCATCTTTTCTTCTTTCTTTTCCTTAGAACTGAAATTTCAAGGACTTTCTTCACTTGGATTGAGTGTTAGACCATGGCGATACAAAATCTAGCCAGGGTTTACTTTTCCCTTCAAGAAGAAGAAAGGGTAAAAGTTCAACCATGATTTGGAAAAGGAAAAAGACCAACCATGATTTGCCTAAAAGAAAAGAAAACAACCTTAAAAGCTTGTTCTAAGAATTGAAAGGTAAGTATAAATCAATGGTCCTAAATTGTGGATATTTTGAGCCTCAACCGACCTAGATGAATTTGACTGACTCTCTCATAATTGGCTTATGGCCTGGGAGGCAGTACTGTTTGGAAACACTTGACTATAAGACTACTATTGGCACATTTTCCTCTTAAAATAGGAATAATTGTCACTATTACAGTCATCTGTCATTTTACATAGTGACGATGTGGAAGAAAACTGGACTCGGAGGTTAATGTGAAAGGGATGTGGCACTGTACTCTTTATCTATTGAGAATATTCAAACTACTAATGATATTGTTTTTTCGTACTTTCTTGAAAGAAATTGGCTAGAGCATCTTGTTGTGTTCTGTGGGTTTACAAGTTCAGCCTTGTTGTATGTTGTCTGTGTTTTTCTAATTCGACAAGTTTATTCTTTTATCAGTAATATTGATTTTTAATTTTCTTCCCCTTTCTTGGCAGGAACTTGTGTTTCCTTTAACAGTTATGGTAAAAAACTTTGAGAAACTTAGGCATTGGGAGGATCCCCTATTAACTGCCTCTTCTCTTGCACTCGCATATACGATTATATTCAGGTAGAGTGCATTGGCATCGGCCATCAGTATCTGGTTTGCCTGTACATCTAAATGTTTACTGAGCATTTTATAGAATATGTATATGACCTCTCAAGTCCAAATGAATATTTACTTGTCTAAACTTCTTGTGAATGAAAACTTCATTACTGGTTTTCATGATTTTTATCTTTTCTGGAACCATATGAACTTGCGATCTCCTGGGCTTGTTGCTATCTTGCAGGCAACTTTTATGTTAGATTTATGCTAATTATAGGGACTGTTTAAGTTACCATTCTAAATGTCCCAAATGATTTTCACAGTTTTGTCACCTAAAGTTAACCAGCTTCTGAAAACCATAGTCATACACAATTCTGAATATTGAAGAGTTCCTTTTGCAGGTTGCGGAGGTTCATGAATGCTACATTGTGTTGTACTCTTAAATTTTTGCCCATCCGTGTGCGTTTGGAAAAATATTACATTGTATAAGTTTCAAATAGTGTGTTGTTTTAGAGGATTATGTACAATGTTCAAGAACATAACTAAATTGTTTATATTTATGATATCTTGACTTACCATTTAAAAAATAAAAAGAAGGATAATGTACAATGTCCAGTGAGTATGGCACATGAATATATATACATGATAAGGATGGATCATGGTAATACGTTGCTGACTGTTAAATTAGTTATTTTTGTTTTTGAGCATGCTCCTGAAGTTATTCTTTGTGTGGTTAGTTATCTGTCTTAATTACATTGAGTTTCTTGACACTCGGTTTTCTGGGATCAGGAATATGCTATCTTATATTTTACCAGCAATGTTGATGGGCTTGGCTGCTGGCATGTTATTACTTAAGGGGCTCAAGGAACAAGGCCGCCTTGGAAGATATTTTGGAAAAGTAACCATACGTGATCAACCACCATCAAATACTCTACAGAAAATTATTGCAGTTAAAGAGGCTTTGAGTGAAGTTGAAAAGTATATGCAGAGCTTGAATGTGTCGCTGCTTAAGATTCGAGCAATTATTCTTGCTGGTCAACCTCAGGTACCTCCATTCTAACCTAGATTACAACGAAAACAGGTCTTTCAGTGCCAAAGGAGGAATTGAATAATATTGCCACTGATAGGTTTAAGATGTGTGCTACTGACATGCATGCTAAGAATAGCTTAGGAGTGTGAAACTTCTGAATAGCCCCAGCAAGAGTATATGTATTCAATTATTTGATTCATGATAGCTACTTTGAAAAGATATTAGAACAAGTAAAGTAGATAGATTAGTTGTCGAGGTGTGCACTCAACCGTTACCAAACAAAACAAAAATCTTTGACTCTTGTCTGTGGTTTTAGCATACTAATTAGTGTATACTTGAACTCTAAAGTTTCTTTTTTCTTTAAAACCATTTCATTCTTGATGGGCATTAGTGAAAATACAACCTGTGCCCTCACCCAGCTCCACTCATGTTCACAAGGACCTTCCTCATCCCAAACGACTTGCTGCTCTATCCCTAGTGCTGATTACTCACAACTCCCATCACTCTAATTCAATGCCAATAACCCTCTCACCACATCCCCCCCCTCCTTACCCTCATTCTGACAATATGTATTTGACTATAAAGTATAAAGAGAAGCTATTAAGTTGTAAACCCAAAATATAAACTTTTTCTGAAAAAAAAGAAGAAGGATCTGTCATTATACATTTATGTTTATCTTAAGTATTTGACTAGAAATGCAAGTAAGAAAGAATTGAATGTTTGAACTTGGTATATGAGGGGCCAGAATTGAGATTTTGCTCTATAATTTAAATTGAATCTTTTTTTCTTGAGGGACCAAAAGTTACCTTTTATACAAGGAGAGTTGATATGATGTGTTGCTTCTTCCACTATAGTAGCGCTAGACTTGGGCCTTATCTCCTTAGAAACTTGTTTGGCTCAAGTCCTGCTCCCCCACCCTGGTTTCAAACTTCATCACATTCGAGATCATGAACACTCAAAAAGTCCCTGAGCCCCTAACCTGAACCACATCTAACAATTAGTAGTTGCTCTTTTTAAAATTTTCTGTTATGCTGGATCTCTTTTAATTGTTTTAGGGGTTCAGTTGTGCATGTTTTGAGTTTGATGAGATTATGTCCAAATCATTTCTCTCTGTGTATGGTCTACTTTGAGTAATTATTTTAGGGGCTCAATTAATTCTTAATGCTTACTCTACTATTTATGCTTGCACCTCAGAATTGTAGTGTTAATTTTTATCTAATACTCCATATCTATTTTTTACTTAATTGAGTTAATTTTCATAATCTTTGTCAGATTACGATGGAAGTTGCTCTGGCTCTACTATTTGGTGCAACCATTCTCTTAATTGTTCCATTCAAGTATATAGCTGCTTTCCTGATTTCTGATGCATTCACCCGAGAACTCGCGTTCCGAAGGCAAATGGTTTTGAGATTCATGAGCTTTCTGAAGGAGCGGTGGGAAACAGTGCCAGCCACCCCAGTTGTTGTACTACCATTTGAGGATGATGAGTCCGATGCACCAAACCAAAGAAAGGAGTCGATCAATGACGGAGTAAAATCAGAGAAACAGTTAAAGCAGTAGGTTATTGTAAATCTTCTTTTAGGTAACTATCTTTTCTCTTTTTCCTTTTTTCTTTATAGTCGGTGGTTACAGCAGGTGTGACGGGTCGAAGATTGAAGCAGAAACAGTTTTTTGCCCTTAAAAACAGTATCATTTGGTTGGGATTTCGTAGTTTTGCCTCTTGGAACATAATGTGATTGATTTTATATGATAAATAATATATATATCCATCTAATAATTTCTCTAGGGGGGTTTTAATCCATGCATCATAACAAGAAAAATAGATAAAAATTCCTGACTGCTATTTAGTATTGGCAATAGGTATCGTCTGCTAAGGAGGAAGAGCATAAGAATGTCTTGTTTTCGTCAATGGCCTTTTTAAGATTCGTTGGCTGAAGATGGCCTTTTAAGAAGTTGTTACCCATAGAAGCCACTTCTTTCCTGTGATCTCATTACACTCTTTTCTTCTTCCTTTTTCTTTGTGGTGGTGGTGGTGGGGGATTGCTGGAATTTTATCACTTTCAAAGCATAAAAGAACAGTATCCCAGACATAGAGTTTTGCTGAGAATTAGAAGCTTATGCACTTTGAGTCAATGGCCAAATTTTGATGTTTTCACACTAGTGAACAAAATTTCAAAAGACAAGGAAATGCAGTCAAAATCCTATATGAATGAAAAAAGTAAATGTAGTTGCCAACAGGTGCTCAAAAAGATGAAAATCTGTACTATTTCTGTCAAAACATCAATCCTCCAAGACTTATCACTGTTGTCAATCCAACCATCAGTATATGTCTTGTTTTAAAGAGTGACTTCAATCCATATGCTCCATTACAAGTCACATTCTTGCCATGATTTGTGCACTGTGTCTGGTTCTGGTTCCTGTTATCCAACACAGAAAATCTTAAATCAGCAAAAGAACATTCAAGTGTGTAGTCTAAAACCATACAAGGGCAAAAAATGCTCGATGATTTCTTCTATTTGTTCAAGGCTTGCTAGACAGAGTTATCCTATACTTGTGCTGGTGGAATAGTCAGAGTGCGCGCAAAATTGTGCAATTGAGAAGGATTAGAATTGTTTACCTTGAAGAACAAAATGACACAACATAGTCAGTAGAAGAGCAAGTGATGATACTAGTTGGGTCATCAAAGGCAAAGCTATAAGCCACAGGGCAGGCTGTCTTGAAAATCCTTGAATAGTTTGTAGGCAAACATGAAACTGGACTACTAAACGTTCCCCTGCAGCAATATTCATCGGTGTCGAAGACGTTACATGCGCTCCGGCAGGCGACCGTCTTGCCGTCCGACTTGAGAGCTAGCTCAGAAGGGCAATTTGGTCTGAGATCACTGTCACATCCAACAGAACTGCAGTTTCCTTTGCCATTTACAGGTTTTACTACTATAGGCAAGTTGAACCCATCCACAAGGCTAACATCGTAAAAATCAGTATCTCCAAGGGTAAATTCGGCAATTGAAGCTGGAGGCTGACCCGGTTCACGACATTTTAAGCCGGTCCCACACCTACCGGTCTGGCACGTGCCGTTGTCATTCTTGTCAAAGTCACACCCGGTTCGACCCCATATACGGCCGCTCCACCCAGCCGGGGCGGTAAAGACGGCAGACTGGCCTTGTTTCAGCTCATAACCATCTCCACTGAAATTGTTCTTAGGTGTAATTCCAGGCCATACTGTCTCTACGCAGTAGTTTATAATGGTAATATTTGTACACTCGGACAATTTTACCCCTGTCACACTAAATTGTGTCAATATCAGAAGAAAAAATAAAAATAAAAAATTACAATATCAAATATACATAATTCAGGAGAGAAAATAAATACGATATTGAATCCTTCTATCTATGTGGTGAAGGGTTGAGTCGCTCACTTGGTGAGCTACCTCGCTAACTTCTTTCTATCTTATTAGAAAGCGAGCGAAAGAAGGAGAGAGAGTATATTGTGTTATACCTAAGGCAATAGCAAACAAGAGAAACCAAACATTGAAAGATGAAGTGAAGTGAGAAGCCATGAATATGCAACACTACTAAGTAGTAGTAATTGTGAATTTGTGAGTTATAAGGAAGTGAAAGGCAAGTGAGTATTTATATATACATATATGTATTTCAAAGTTAGAGACGAATACGTGAACATTAGAGGAATAAGGCTTCCTTTCTTCTTCCTTAAATCAAACGATTCCTTACCTCCGACCATTTTTTCCCACTTATGTGTTCCTTACAATTGTCTCTTAGTACTATTTATATATAAAAGTGTTTTAAGAATCGTGATGGCTAAATTTTCTTTATTTATACAATGTATTACAAGAGAAGTTTAAAAATATAATAAATAAAGCATTAAACAAAAGGGTGAATTTTGCTAAATCTATTTCCATTCATTCAACAAAATAATGTTACAAACAAATTGAACTACTCTGAAATGAATAATAGCTGATAGTAGTTTATGATCCTTCGATCGAGTTTGGGGAATAAAGAAACTTTTGGTAAGAAGCGTTTTACTGTTTTAATCCGAAAGCCAGTAGATAGATAGATATGTCAAATTGACACTTTTGGTTCGGTCCTTTTCAGCAATAGTGCATTGGACAATCACGACAGCTTATTCTTGTTTACATCTTTCCTCTTCTTTGCATAATTTTTGGAATGAAAATCAAGGAAGAGTGCCAAAAGGGAAGCATTGAAAACTGCATTGAAGCACCATCCATGGATCCCGGAGCAACCCGACCCGGAAAAGTGATAATACAGCATCAAACCCGAAATCAGGAAACTGAAGACGAATTGTACAATCTGACAGTTCGTTACCAATCTCTTCCACCATGGACGAAATCCCAAGGTACACAGAAAGTAATAAGCGTACATTAGCACATGAACCGACGCATTGGTCACAAGCGCCACCGGAAATAGAGTCTGGGACGAAGAAAGCCACAGATAGCACATGACTACCACCACGGCGTGGTGATACACATGGAGGAACGACAGCCGTCTAGATCTAGACCCACTGAGAATTATCAAAAGGGTGTCTAGAAATTCAACAATCTTGGAGAAATAGAAGATGTAAGCCCAGAAGAATACGGGTCCACGTGGGGGAGTCTGATTAGCCGGGAAGCAAATGACCCAAGTCCAATCAGATTGGGGCATTTGGTGGAAGGCGGAGAGGGAGCATCCGACGGCCATGATTAGTGAGAGAAGGAAGAGGAAGAGGTTGTGGACAGCGGAGATGAAGCGAAGAGAGGCGGGGGAGAGTGTGGGGAGAAGAGGGAAATAGTGGAAAGAGAAAGTGAGAGTGAGGTAAGTGAGGACAGTGAGAGCGAGGAAAAGAGGTGAAGAACCGAATGTGGAGTCTTGATTCCATTCGAAATTGGTGATGATTGGATGATTGACGAACCAGTATTCAACGGAGTAGAGAGTTTCCATTTCTGACTCCGTACGCCGGCGACAATGGAGGTTTATCTTTATCTATTTGGTAAAAGTGAGATGATAAGAAAGAGATTGGTCAATTCGGAATTTTGACTTGGCATCTATAGCGACACGTCATCCCTTCGGATAGATGCTTTTTTATTATTTGGTCACTTTTATAGTACCTAATCTATGTTACTTTAAAGGGGGAAAAGGGTCAAAAATATCCTTAAATTATGTGAAAGGAATAAAAATGTCTTTCGTTTATAATTTGGCTCAAAAATATTTTTATCGTCAATACTTTGGTTTAAAAATGTTCTCTGTTTGTTTTTTGGTCCAAAAATGCTTTTACCGTTAATATTTAGTCCAAAATGCCCTTATTGTTATTTAATGGGTCAAATGCTCATTTCCAAATTAATATATTCTTAATTTCTTTTTAATACATTCTTTTTCTAATAATTCTTTTTTTTTTTTAAAATAACAAATATTTATCTTCAATTCAGAAAAAAAAAAAAAAAACTTATTTTATTATCATTATTTTTATCTTTATATAAATATAAATTCATGATGGATATACTATGATCTTATATATATGACATATATTATTTGTCGAAAGGGTACATGAATTTATTCTATTTTAATTGATAAAATGAGATTAAGAAGAAAAAAATATTTCCTACATTTTATTTGTTAAAGTGATATTAGAAAAAAGAAAACAAGAATAGTGTTCTCTAATAATATTTTAATTAGGAAGAAGATGTGTTTAAAAAGAAAAAAATTAATATATTTATTCTGAAAAGGGCATTTTTGACCCTTTTCCCTACTTTAAATTGACTAAGGTTCTTTAAAATATTACTCTCTCCGCTGATATTGAGGATAAAACATGAATATTTTTTCTATGAGATGTCAAAAGTGAAATTTTATTTAATAAATAAGTGACAAATAAAAGTGAACCGAGAGAGTAATAGATAAATAAAAGTAAATGATGGAGGACTAATACTTTCTCTGTCCAACAATACTTGTTTACTATTGATTTTGCTCATTTCTTAAGAAACTAACAATAGAATGATAATTTACTATATTGCCCTTCGAATGTAATACATACAATGTCTTGAAAAATGTAATAGAGACATGACTATAGTTAATGATAGGGTAAATTAGAAACTAAGTATAAAATTATTCATTGATTTTATAAAATGGACGACTATTATTGGACGAAGGGAGTAATTAATCATTCATTAAAATTGTTTATTATCTTCTTCAAATAATTTTAATTACTATTCAGAATTTTAATTAAAATTATAGCTATTAAATTTTTATTAATTTGTAAAAAGTAAAAATTTCCTAATATATAATACTTAAAATTGACTACAACTTTATTTCTTAAATCTATCTTTATATGAACAAAAAATTATTCACAATATTTTGGACTTTATGATCAATATTTTTATCTTATATAATTTTTTTACTTAAATTATGATAAATAAATAAAAGTATTAAAGAAAGAGGTTAATTGGATTGCTATATCTTTATATAATAAAGATTAACGTGTAACATGATAAAACTAGGTACTACTCGAATCTATAAAAAATAATCTTTACCTCCCACCAAGATATGGGTAAAATTTATGTACACATTTGCACTCCTCAGACCTCATTACTAGATATGTTGTCATTGTCCTTGAATTTAGAATAGTTATACTAAAAAGGGAAAAGGAAACAGAAGGCTCATTCATTGGTGGAAAAAAAATGAAGGCTGTGCATTTGAATATTAAACAGAATAATAACAGTACATACCAACTTCTTGCCAAAACATGCAAACCAGTTGCAACTTTTATGAAAATAGAAAGCTGCCTGAACATAGAGTTACCAATTCACTCCTGCTGTGGAAATTGTACATGGTTGGAATAGGAAAAGCATAAACAGAAAATGACCTAAGTTTTATCCCCTAGATCTCAGGCAAGGTAATCCCTGCTCAACAATAAAAGAAAACATGATCCTCATAGAATGCCAAAAAGAACAGTTAAAAGATGAAGAGTGTAGCCATAAAACTATAAGCATATGAAGATAACAAGATTGATCAGCAATGTACCTACCACCTAGCCACTGCAAACTTCAATTAGATCTTTATACTCATTTTACTAAAATCCAGTAAGGAATGAGAAGAAAAATCGAGAAGCAGCTTCCGTAGCATCCTAAGTAAAATCACCTCCTGATGTAGTGGATCCAATGATCATAATTCAAACCTGCATCTCAGCTTTCTTTACTTGGCAATTGGTGCTTTAGACCAAAACTCCTCATCCAAGACTTGGGTTTGGAAAAATTGAGCAGTATACAGTACTATTATCAACTACCTAGGCTCAACTTGCTACCTTTTTCCTGACTATTCTTTTTCTTCGTGCCTTAGGAGCTGATGTTTCACCCTCAGTCGTTGAGTCACTCTGACCTTGTTTGATACCCAAAAGCCCCAGCCCGGAAATAATGGAATTCTTGGATATGAACCATTTTGAAGATGACTGCTCAACCCCTCCTTCAGTAGGCCTACTGTATGCCTTCAAGACATCATCTGAATGAGCCAGTGGATCCACCTCCACACCAAGCCAAGCTAATCTTGATGTCTCTCCTACTTGAACATTCAAAGCTCTGCATACAATGAAATATTAGAGAACTGGAAAAGATCAAATCAATAAACACCAGTATGATTACTAGATCAATGATATTGCATAATATTTACTAACCTCCAATCAAAGAAATTGCATATAATTACACATAGTCTTGGGATACAGGTGGTAAAATTCTTCTATAAGGAAAGGGAAATTGTAACTGAAAAAAGAAAACTAATTTGCCTGAATAAACTACTGTGCAGCTAAATACCTCATGGCAGTGCTGAAGACAAGAGCCACCCCAATAACATCAAAGTAGTTAAAAACAGCTCTGTCAAATCCATTCAACAGCTGATAACGCAGGTTTGCATATACACCAAGGAATGCCCCATAACCGAGTGCATTACTACTCACAGATGGGATAGACACTGATAACCTAGTGAATGGTAAACAGAAGCCATCAACAATGGACATACCTTACATCCCTTAAATGAAAAATTAGATCCAAACAAAAGCCCAACTGTATAAATAAATGGTCAATAAGCCAAGAAATGCTGACCTTCCCTCTTTTTTACTGGCAAGAAGATTTGAAAGAGCCCCCTGCACAGCTCCTGCGCTGATGCCAATCATACACAGCTCTGCAGCCTTATAGAAAAAGGAATGAATTCTCTTCTGCAAGTCAAATTCTCTTAAAGGATAACTCTTTTCAAAGATATTGTTCGGCAGCTTCTGTAATGTGTTCTGCAAATCGTAGCGGAAAGTATTTCCATAGGATTGACAAGGAGCAAGCGTCCAAAAAACAGCAGCATTGCAAGCCGTTGCAGTTAGGACGTTAAGAAGAGCAAGATCCCACTCCTGCTTAATCCTAGATCAAAGTAAAATAGAACATGTGCATTAAGTCAATCCTCTTATATTGTGTTTTACCAACAATAAGCATTTATGAATGGAGTAAGGATGCCCAAAGTGTGGAAGAAAGCCAACCCCGCCCCCACCCCCCAAAAAAACCAAAAGAACATTAAAAAGGAAAAATAAAGAGCATACCTTTCTTTACGGTTTTTGACCTCCCACCACACTGAGCAACCAATTGTAAGTGCCTGATCCAGAAGCAGCTTGTTCAGAAAAGCTGGATCTGCAATCTTCCTGTCACAGAGAGACAATCCAGAAAAATTAAGGCAACTGGAAATGTCACTTCAATATGCGTTAAGAACCTGAATACTTAAATACATTATTTAGACAGCAACACAATTGACAACAAAAAATTGAAAAGCTTAGAGGACATAGACTAAGGTGTCAAACTGCCCCATGGATTTACAAAGCTTTCAACTTTGGGGCTGATATAGCCAGTGCAACTTTCATCCTGCATAGTTTTATATCTTATATGTTCTGCTGGTGCGATTTGATCTTCATGGAAAATCGGTGCTGTCAATTTCCTTCAAGTTTTTTAAAGAGACAACAAGACTGCTGCTCCATCCCGCAGCAGATCAAACCAAAAAATAAAAGTAAATGATCAATGCTGCCAATTCATCTCATTTCAAAATATAAAACCCATAACATAACCACATTTTGGCCGCAGAAGTATGGAATTTTTTTTTTCCTTTTTCAGCTTTGCATTTTTAGTTGTTATTGCAGTGTAGCTGTTTCAATGAATGTTTGGGACTAATGAGTAATAAGTAATAACTGCTTTGTTTCACTAAAAACTCTTTCATGATCTTGAACAAGCGTGACAAGACTTGGAAGATAAGTGCTCGTAATAGTGCTTTAAATATGTGAATGATTGACGAGCCAGTAGTCAATGGCAGAGTAGAGAGTTCCCAATTTTGCCGCCGAATTCCCTGGCAACAACGGGGATGATGGAGCAGCTGAGACTGAGGTTACCTAGTCTGTTTTTGAAAATTGAGATAATAATAACGAGATAATGTTATAGAGGTGAGGGTATAGATGTCTTTTGGTATTATACGACAACTTGGAAATTTGACTCTTGTTTCTTTTGGGGTAAGGGATGTGAGGCATCTAGAGCGACACGTCATCCCTTCAAACAAATGGTTTCATATTCTTTTTTCCTTTTTGCCAATTATGGTACCCAATGAAATTAGAAACAATCAAATTCAACCACCAACCAATTTTTCCAGTCTTCTTTTTCCTTTTCAATTTTTGTTCTATTTATCAGCGGTAAAAATATTTATACAAGCTTTCAACTTTGTGGAAAGCTGGAGCAAATTTCATTCTAAAAAGTGATGATCAATGCTACCAACTCATCTCATTTCAAAATAGCTCCATAATAAAACCAATTATGGCTGCAGAAGTATGGAAGAAGAAATTCCTTTTCCATCTTTGCGTTTTTAGTTATTAATGCGGTGCAGCTGTTTTGATGGAATGTGTGGGGCTAATGAGTAAAAACCGTTCTGTTTCACTAAAAAAAAATACTTTCATGATCTTGAACAAGCCTAGGAAGATGAGTGCTCAAAAATGTCTGTGAAGCTAACACAATAATGATTTGAAGTAGTGACTGCAATGCTAAGAAACGTATTTGAAAATTTAAGATGCAAGATACTAAAAGAAGATCTTAATTTTTTACTTTATAAGAACAACAGGAAATTAATTTAAACAGACAGAATAACTACTCTGCTCAGCAAATGATATTTCTGACATGCCACTACATACTGTATATCCAGCAGACAGATTTTTGTCCAAAATATTTTCCCTGTGAGGAGTTTAGAGTACTGTAAGGGTGCTACATTACCTGCCATTGAACGCCCTGGATAATCCTTGAGGAAGTAACCGAGAAATAAATCTAGCCACGGTAGGCCTAGCATTGTAAGCAAGAAAGTTCACCAATTGAGCAGAACTGACTAATCCCTGGATGAAAAGGCAGAAATTAAAGTCAGACATAGAAATAACCCGACCAAACGAGACAAGTTTGAGACAACTGCATAGCACAATTTACCATTTCATAGGCTTGCCGAAGTCCAGGTGGTAAATCCAGCATCGTCTTCTGCCACTCATTCAGCACGGCATCAACAAATTTACGATCAAACAACTGGGCAACAAGGAAAAATTGTGAGTAACATGACACTGTTTGAATAAATCTGGAATTAAGCAGAAGCAGTTTCCACTTGCAGAGGCCTCTTACTTCCTGCAGTAGCATTCGTCTCCTAAAGAGCCCACCCTCATCTCCTTCATCACCATCATCGAAATCATCAAAGTAATCGTCATCATCACCATCATCATCACCTCCATCACCACCGCCATGATTTAGATTTTTCCCCATATTTCCACCTCCTCCGCCAGTTGAAAGCTGTGATGTCGCGAAATTTTTAGCAAATTTGCTCGACTAAGTGTTTACTAAATAGTCACACAAGCCACAAGGTTAACAATGAAGCTTAAGATCATGAGAGAGAGAGAGAGAGAGAGAGAGAATGCATAGTTGAATTAGAATGTTAATATCTTATATAGTAGCAGAAGCACCATCATATATGCCGAACTGAAAAGTGCATTCAACTTCTTTTTTATTCAACTTTTTTTTCATTGAAAAGGAAAGATGCTAAAAACAGAAAAAATAGCAAGATACCTTTACAAAAGGCACCACACACATCTCAAATCTAGTAAGCAACTTCAGAATTATGTATTCTCGGACACCTATTGTCATTTTAGTGATACCAGACTCAGTTTAACACTTTGCATCTAAGTGTTTGAGGTTTGTCAGAGTTGGGTAGACCTTTGTCAATCGATTGTAAATAGCAACGGGAATCGTCTTACTGGTAGAAATAACCTTCTTCTTGCTCCAAGAATAAAGAAAATGACAAATGAGGAGCCTGAGACTAGGCAAGCAATTCCTAAAACTCTATACCAGTCAATCAACTAAGCCTCATAACCCAAGCTAGTTGGGGAATCTCAAAAACTCTGGAACTCCCTAAATTTCAAATACTCGAATTTTTTTTTAGATTAACTTCTACTTCAAAAGAAACTCACTGCCACTTAACTTTAAGTCTTATTTCTTAGAAAGAGCCTTCTCAACTACCATTAGCAATAGCAAGAACTATGATCAAATATTTGAGCTACCATTAGCAATAGCAAGAACTATGATCAAATATTTGAGTATTAGCATAAATACACCACAAGGAGATAATTCTGAGACTGTTCCATTCAATTACCTAGGAAGCTATTGAAGAAAGCGCTTCAAGTTTTCCAGAGTAAAGGAAAACAAGAACTAACCTCGGGAGTAGAGCTGGTCTGCTGCTTCGATGACATATCAAGCTTCCCTTTTTCCAAAGTAACCGAACCAAGCGCACCATATTTTCCCCCCTTCATCACCGGCGCAAACATGACCGTAGAAGACGACGAAGACGCCGGATGATCAAGCGCAGGTGACCCTTGAAAGCAACGTTCCAAACCAGAAACTGGGTCTCCATCGACCGCCGGCGACGCTGTAGCCTTGATTTTACAAACTTTATAGACTCTAATTGGGCGACAGAGCAAAGGGGGAAACAAGGGTTTTGAGTAAGGAATAATTTGGGTATTGATAGGCATGATTTGTGCTGTTTGGAATACTGGTAGAGACATTCTTGATTTTTCTTGTTTTTGGGGTGCTTTGGATAGAAAGAAAGAAGCTTTATGGATAGATTTTCATGGGGGGAATGGAGGAATGGAAATTGGGAGTAGAGATTGCAGAAGTTGAAGATGAAAGAAGGAAAGGTTGAGAGAGGAGTTGAGGTTTAGAAGAAGATGAAGGAGAAATAGGTAAAGACAAACCCAATCCAGAGCTGCCACTTGCTTTTTCCTCTAAACCCCCAAACTCAAAAATGCTCTACTACAATCACCCATCAGTCACGTCATTGATTAAATTATTTATTAAAATAGAAAATATTTAGATATATCATCAAATTTTTAGAAAAGATTTGACTATGTTATCCGTTAAAAGTTTAACTATCTATTCTCAAATGAATATGATATAAATGAGCTAAACTTTTAACGGATGACATAGATGAGTAATTTTTCAAAGTTCGATGGCATGTTTGTCTTAATTTTAATCCGATTTTTTGAAAAAGGGAATGATAATTTTTAGATTAAGTAATTGTAGGAGCGTATTCCATGTAAAGATAATTTTAGTGAGAGTGTGTTTACAATTCAACCTGAGAAATTAGACTCTCAGGAAATTTTATGTAAAAGTAAAAAAGAAAACTTAGCTATATTATGAGAGTGTATACCATGTAAAAGAATATTAAATAAAATTAGATATCTTAACTCATCAATCGATCTCCATATATCTCCGCACGGAGTTTCTATCTCTCAAGATATTATCATCATCATCATCTTATGTATATTTGTACCACACCTAACAGTATATTAGGTCTTATACAACATATGACCTTAACTAGTTCTAAAGCTTTACAATAATTTTCCATACAACACTTGCCCAAGGAGAAAGGAAAGAAGAAAAGTAAGTATCTTGAAAAACAACTAAAAAATTCATGTATTAAAATTAAAACACAATTTACTGTTGCCAATACGTTTGTCTTAACTCTTTATACTTAACTTTTGGCAGGAGAAGTCATGAAGTATTAAGGAAACTGCAGAGAAAAAGAATCTCTCCATGCAAAGCATTTCTTCTTGAAACCATCTATAAAAAGCCTTTGTATTTCTGTCTTTGTTACATCTAATTAGCTATTCTTCTTTTCTTCACATAAATAAAAGAACATGCCATCGATCCCTCGCGCTCGAGTTATTGTCAATGGAGTCCAGAGAATGAGGACATACCATTACTATTGGTGTAGACATTGTCAAAGATCCATTAGGACAACTTCAGCCAATCCATTTGAAATTTTATGTCCTCATTGTTATGGTCAAGTTTTCTATGAACTTGATGTGACAAGGCCTAGACTTGTACTTTCTAATGTCACAAGGCTACAACCACAACCTTCCTCCAATTCTCGCCTTCTTGATGCTTTGGCACTCATGGTTGATCCACCAATTAGGCAACAAAACAACGATGGTGATGAAAATCATCGTAGGACTAGACAACGTGCTCGTGTCATTCTCCAATTTATTGGCCCTGATGATCAGCCTATTAGGCCTGTCTCTCCTGATGAGAACGCGTTTTATTTGCCATCCCTTCAAGAATTGACTCAGAATGATAGGCCAGGGCCACCTCCAACGCCATCTTCAGCAATCGATGCATTGCCAAGAATTTACCTAACACCAAACCTTTTGGAAAATGACTCTGTTTGTCCTGTTTGCAAGGATGAGTTTGAAGTTGGGATAGAAGTTATAGAGTTACCTTGCAAGCATTTTTATCATTCTGAATGCATTGTTCCATGGCTTAGACTCCATAATACTTGTCCGGTTTGTCGGTATCAACTGCAAGGATTTTCAAACAATGAGGACCAAAATGGTTACACTTATGAATTTAATGAACAAGAAGAAGAAGAGGACGAGGTGAACATCCAGAATCCTCTCATTTGGGGTTGGACTCAGCTTACCTCTCTTTGGCCTTTTAGTTTGATGTCAAGTTGGAGACACAGATACTTCAACACTTTTGAGACTACAACTTCTGCTTTTCCTAGAGGTAACATATTGCTAATACTTTATTTTCCGAGTTTGACTTATATATACTGAAAGGTGACCTAAGTCATAATAACACGGGATATAAGTCGAGCTATAAGATTAAGACACACTTATAAGATATTGCTAATACTTTATTTTGTTGTTTTGGGCAGGGAGAGCTTGGTGGAATCCTTGGATTGTCTCTTGATAATGGTTGTTGCTGAATTGGTTCCTTATTTCATTTAATAACAACAGTACAGAGTAGTTTGCTTTTATCTTTCTTTGCTTCAATAGGAACTAAACAGGTATGTTGATAAAACTATATATCTTTCTGAATTTGATGGATGGAAATTATCTGAGAATGGGGTCAAAAAGATTCATAAGGTATGCGTCCATCCTTCCTTCTCAGTCAATGAATAAATCTAAATTATATACATATAGAAAACTCGCAAGAATATTATACTTCATATTTATTTTGACCATTAAATATGAAATTAACCCTTTACTAATGGCTTCTAGATTTCAAGGGTACTATCAAAGTGATGGAATTATTTTCAGCCACAAATATGCATAGAAGAAATGGAGAGAAAGAGAAGTCCCACTATTTCCATGTTCAATGAGACTCTATGGACCAAAATTTCTATTTGTCTTTCATGGTCAAAATTATATGGCAATCAACCCCTCAAACTTATATTCTAGTATACTATTTTTTAGAATGGTGACGATACCACTAACAAACAAATTCATTTGTTGTGGTAGGTGAAGGAATGATTATTTTTCCCAGACTTATATTTAATCTCATTTATAGAATTACACTGAATATATTATTATATGTTTAAAATTATAAAATTAAAGAATATTTTGATACAACTTATATATATGTAGAATGTATTTTATGTATTCGTTAGGTAGGTATGTTTTTTTATCGTTCACTTCTATTGTTATTGTATATGTAGAATGTATTTTATGTATTCGATATTTTCTCCATTTTCAAATCTCCTCCTAACCCCAAAATAAAACTATACCGGATGCATCTGCTATTTATGGCAAACTACGAGGGGCGTTAGAGCAATTAATACCTTTTTGGCAGTCGTTAAAATATCGGGTATTTGGTTCGGGTTTAGAATTTTCTTTCGGAGCAAAATGGAAATGGCGGGTTGGGCATCCCTTCCATCCAATCCCAAATTTCATCAGACAGTATCCATATGGGGTCCCACAACCACCCACGTCATCACCAACGCCGCCGCTCTCCGCCTCGGCGACGTCCTCCACCGCCGTCTTCAATCCTCTATCAAGGTGCCTTCTTGATCTTGAATTTTTTTTTACATCAATTAACTCTGAGTTTTTGAATGTTGCGTGCAATTTAATCCAAATGAAAGCAGAAAAAGGAAAAGAACACTGAGAAATACAAATAACTTGCGAAACAATTAACCTCTTGATTTATTTAGTAGGTTAGACTTCTGGGTTCATATTATAACTCACCTTCCGGACATTTTTATTTTTTTTGCAATTTGTAGCAATGGCACTGTTCACAGGGTTACTGAAGGATAATTCCTGTATCCTGACATAAATTTGTTTTGAAAGTAATTGAAAATTGAAAATCTTTGACCTGTGTCATGTTTGCCAACATGCTCATGTATTGCTTATCAGAATCTTGGAAAAGAGTGACATGTATTCATTAGCAATACTTTGATCTGTTACAGTCAATAACCATTAGTTGGGGTTGGCTGTATAAATCCTCTATATCCATTTGATGATTCATTATTATTTGATTGTCCATCAACTATCAGAAAACCTCATCTTTAATGTGGGTCTAAGAAAATGACTGCAAAGATAAAGGGTTGTGAGCGAATCTGTGAATGAATTAGGCATCAGTCGTCCTAGTGGGAAGAGTCCTTTGATGTTGAATGGTCTGGTCAACTTGTCCCGTTTCAGATAGGCAGATTTGCTTTGATGTGTTACATATCTCCTCATAATAGGAGTATCATGAAATTCTGGAAATGCCAAGATCTTAACTGCCATTTTGCTTGTTGCGCAGCATATTTTTTGTCATGTTCATGGCCCTATATTGAAGAATGCATGGCATAAATGGACCTTTCATGTCACTGGATTCAACATCCTTCAGTGGTCACAGGATGTCTTCTCTGCCGAAGACATGAGCTTATTATTCTTCAGTGCTGATGAAAGTAGAAGGAAATTCAAAAAGATTCAGAATTCATACTCAAAGTCATCAAGATCATTCTTTTCCAGTGAAAGGAAATGGACCAACATATTCCTTGCACTTAACATATTGTAAGTTTTGCATTCTTAACCAAAACGATGTGAATATTATGATTTTTTTTATCTTCTTTTTTTTAAAAAAATGATTTTTTAGTTTTGGATTAATGTTCATTTAAGTCAATACATCCCAAGGAAAAATCTCGAATTTGGATCCCAAATTGACGGTTTAGTGTGAGCTTATCATGTGGTTATGTACTCTTTGAATAGGAACCCGTTTTCTGAAAGATCCAGGCTTTCGTACTTATAATCTTTTAACCTTAACCCTCTCAGAATGAAGGAAAAACCCTCTTGCAAATGTCTGAAAAAAATAAAAGCAGAAAAAGGAACCTTTCAAGTGATGATGTTGATTGGTATAATGGACAAAGAGCTATTGTTACAAAGAGAAATTAACATTTTCTATTTAAATCACTGCAGGATATATATTGCACAAGTCGCAACAGACGGCAAGCTTTTATTTTGGGGAGCTAAGGTTAGACTGGATTATATATGTAAACAGCCGACTTATCATTTTCCATAATAACAATGTTCTTATGTGTGGCAGATTAACAGTCTTATTGACAAAGGGCAACTATGGAGGCTTATTACTTCGTCATTCTTGCATACAAACATAGTGCATCTCATGGTCTGACTTCACTTCATGTTTTCCTGGATTCCTAAATCCATCCCTTATTAATGTTTTGAAGCAGATGTGGCTTCTTTCAGGTTAATTGTTATTCCCTGAATTCGGTTGGGCCTGGTGTTGAAAAAGTTAGTGGCCCTAAAAGATATGTTGCTCTGTACTTGACGTCTGCAATTGCAAGTAATGATACATCACCACAATGACATTTTTATCTCAAAGAAAATTCCTATTATACAGTGATTCTAATTGTATTGTATGAAAGAAATCAGGTTCAGCTATGAGTTACTGGCTTAGTAAGGCACCTGCAGTTGGTGCCTCAGGAGCAATTTTTGGATTAGTAAGTGATGCTATTCTTTTGCACTTTTACTGGACTTGCTAATTGGTGTATGCAACTGGGGTTATCATTTCATGCTATTTCATGATTTTCTTCCCCTTATGTCATCCAACTAATTGATATTTAATTCTTTTCACTTCTGTGGACCCATTATGTATGTAATACTTCGCCACAGACTTTATTAGTGTTACTGGGAAAATTGACTTGCCTTTGAGTTGTATGTAGTTCACGAAAAAGTAGACTTTAAGATTCAACTATCATTGTACATATTATTTTCTTTGATGAAGTTGTGTTTCTGGCCAATACAAGGAATCCATTTAAGTATGGATCTTTCTGAACAGCTATTGAGGAAATTAAAGAATTAGACTTACCTCTTTTTCATTTATCAGGTTAAGAAATACTGATCTCCACGTTTTTGTGTCATTACCAGGTTGGATCTTTTGCAGTATTCGTTTTGAGGCATAGGGGCATGGTCAAAGGCACCGAGGGGGATCTTCGATACATAGCAAATGTGATTGTTCTAAATTTGGTAAAACACTTCATTCCCTACCCAGCTCAATGCACTTTTGTTGGCATTCACCAAGCGAGTAATTGGGGCATATCTTATTATTAAGCATATTCTCCAAATTTATATGTTCCTGTGATCTTTAATAGGGTGAAGATGCTATTAGTGGTTTAAGGAATGAAAATTAATCATAAAAACTGCACATATCTGTGCTCAGTACCTGAGAACCATAATACTTACACGTCTATTGATTCATAAGTATCAAGTTTGATCTCTTTTTCGAATTTCAGTCCTAATTCATCTAGTGCTGGCAACCATTTTCCTTGCAGGCAATTGGACTAATGACCAAAGGGATCGACAACTGGGGGCATGTTAGTAATATCTAACTTTTCCATCATGTTCTTGATCTGGATGTATTCCCACCAAAGCGCTTGCTTTTTATCACATAACTATTTATGAGCCTGCTTTTTTATTTGTAACGACAATTAATGGCATTGCGAGCTTCTCCCATGTGCATCTTCTCCTCTTTTTGTTGCTGTTTTTAACCTCTGGTGAGAGAAAAGAAAAAAAAAATATCAAGATCATTGCCTGTAATTTTTCACTTTATCCAATTAGTATGCCATATTTAAGAGCTTTGTTTTTGAGAATGCGAAGTCTCTGTGGTGTCTCATGTTCCGACAAAGGTTTGTTCATCTCGTAAAAGGTGCCTTCCGCTTGTTGTACATTCTGTGAGTTTTAAAATTTTATTTTTTTATATCGAGAAATCTGCCTAGAGCCAATTTAGGACCAACCTCAACCTTCTCTGATGTTTTACCAAATCTGTATTCAGAAAAAAGGAAGTAGTATGGGAAGATAATTCATTGCTCTTCTGGTTACATCTTTTCTCTTTTGTTTCTGATAACTGTGGTGTCCAGACTGGCTTGTGTGTACTCAACTGGTCACGTCCTTCAATTCTTCTTGGTACTTCATCCTCCACTCTTCTTTTTGTTTTGCTTTTGTTTTTTGTGCCCTTTCACTTTGTTTTAAATGCAGTAGATGTGTTTAATAAGTACATAAATACATCCAAGTCAAACAATTATTTACATTGGCATATGTTTTAATGCTTGTCTGATTTTTTAACTCTTTTCTCATTAACATTTCAGCTTGGAGGTTTAATAGGAGGAGCTGCAACATCATGGCTTCTTGGCCCAGCATGGAAGATTGAATCTGTCTCCAGTGAAGGAAGACGAGTTTTTGCTGACACAGCACCAATTTTTTCTCTCATTCCTACTAAAAGGGACAAGTCATAATCCCTACTATTTAACTGCTAGTGTGCCGGCTGACATGACTCAAACCTTGATCACCTGCAGTTTTACTGATTTTCCCAATACATATGCAAAGGTGGCATCTATATATTCATACACTTGTGGTTGATTAATGATCCTGTTCACAAGTCTGCTGTACATAGTTTGCCTTTCTTTGTACAGGGAATATGTAACCATAGAAAATGTAAAGAGCAAATTAGAGGTCAGGCATCTATTTGCCTCGCGTTCATTAGCTGCCTGATATGCTGTAGTATTGGCAGATGTTAAGAGGTAATCTGATTTAGGTGGTGCTTTTGGTGTGTATCTAATGTACACTTTTATGCACGTCTGGCCCATTGTAGAATAATCCAGTTGATAAATGTTTAAACAATTTATAATTCAAAATCTAGTATCCTTTGTTCTTATTCATGGTTAAATAAATGTGGAACAAGTATCCATTTTTTTCCGAACCCGTGGTTCATAGGTGACAATAAAGTTCTTGAAATCTGTTGTGCATTAGGAACTTGTTTTTTTAGTTGCGAGATGTACTCTACGATATGAATTTCAACTTATGATGTAATCTAAGAAGTTATGGAAGAAGACGATAGAAGGTTATTAAAGCATTGTCTTGCTTATCTTTTGATTATCATATTACTTTCTCATAGTTACATCTTTCCTTCTTTTTCAAAATGTTGACATGCTTTCTACAGTACTTTATCATGACATCTTCACTCCCGTAATTATTTTTTTCAACCTGCTTTAAAATATTTTTCCTTGAACCGAGGGAGGGTCTATCAAAAACAACATTTTTTACCTCACAAAATAGAGGGCCCTCCTCAGACCCACTTGTGTCGTGAGATAAAAAAAAAATCTGCTATTTAAGTGGAGAAAAGTGTAGGGATGGCCCTCAGAGATTTCTCTGCGATCCCAAAAAACAAAGAACGTTACCAGTCAGCATTTATACATAAAGTGCCAAGGCTGATATTTTTATCTGATTAAAAGCTTAGCACATGAAAAGCAGCTGATTACAGTTTCGAGTTGGAATATACATCAAGGTAAAATATTTGCTCTTTTGCATTATTTTTGCAGCTTGTTCAAGATGAACCAGCATATCTTACGACTGGTATCTCCTTGAAAACCTGCAGATGAGCATGTCTTTGTAACTGTCTTCATGTGATGTCATTGTGTCAAACAGAGTCCTGCCACCTTTTGGCTTTGACCTGTGATTTCTTCTGTTCATATAGGGTGGTTAACATGACTTGCCATGGTAACCACAGACTAATTGGCAAAAGATGCTATAATTCCTAGTCAAATAAAGTTGTTTGTTGCTAAGTATACTTCTCTCTTCTTCTTTGAAGATGTTAAAGTCTTGTCAAACGAGAACAAGACATAGTCACCACGTCCAACCAAGGATATGAAATACTGCCAATCCAAATAACCAGAACAAGCAGAGCTCCTTATAAGAAAAGCCAGGTGCAAGAGCTGCAAGAAAGAAAGCGAAACAAACAGCTACTGAGCAGCACAAAAATATCATAAATTCCTACAAGACTAATCACAAGGTCCACCGGTACATGATTTCCATGAAAGAGCTTCCTACTTTTTCACTTTATTTCTTGTTACCTCCAGAGAAAAAAATGCTGTAGCTAAAGAAAGATCCTAAAGAAACAACTTAAAGTCGCCAATTTCCATATGTTCTTTATCCATTCCAAGCACATGATAGATGCTACCCACTAGGTAATAACATGTCAAAATGATAACGAAGAATGAATTATTGAGATAACACAAATATAAAGATCACATGGTGAGGAGAAACTTACATGATGATGAAGATGAGATTGAGGAAGACATTTGTGGAGAAGGACCAGGAGAAAGATTCACCCTGGGACTTAGTTTTGGAGGATAAGTCGGTGCATGTGATGATGGGCTTGCTGCAATTCCAGAACTACTTGAAGGTGGACTAGAGCTTGTCAGAGGAGAAGGTGGATCAGCTATGGGAGATGGAGAGCTGCTAGGTTCTTCTCCACGAGCTGGACCACAATGATGCCTAGCATGTGACTGTAATCTACGACAGTTGGACAAGGGAGCTGGAGATGGAGATGAAGAAACAGAAGGTGATGGGGAAGGTGATGGCCACAAAGGTTCATTTGGAGCAGGAGTTGGAGCAAGCGGGGCAGCATGAACAGTACGGTTTAGAAAGGAAGATAAACTTACTTGCTTCACTTTACCAAAAACAGAGTTGTCAAGGCCAAGATTAGATTTAGGAACAGATCCCATAATTATTTGAGCCAATTGTTTTAACCTCTGAGGTTGCAGACTCCCAATATCTGAATATACTGAAGCTTCAACTATAACTGGGGGATCTTTAGTAGAGCCAACTTCATTTGATATCTGTAAGAAAACACTCTGACAGAAATAAGGGAGAAAAATAAGTCAGATCTGACGGTTAAAAATGTACTATGGTAAACAGCATGAACGAAAAGCAGACAGCAATGCCTGCACCCATTTTAATATTTCCCATCCAGGGGAAGGAGAAAAATAAGACAGGGAAAGGCAACAAACATGAAAACATATCAACTTGCCCATAGGTCATATAACTTTGACATCACATCACTAGAGGGTGGCAGATAGTTATTGTTTTAACTATGAATTATATATCACTATGGCATGAGTAGCAATAGGTACTTTTCCATCTCATTCAGCATTATTGAACTGCTTATGACAGCCTCAGCATAGGAAAAACATGTCTAAGACCTCCTCGCGACAGATCACGCAAATTTCTGACAGGGAAATCCAATTAAAATCAGATACGCCAAGATTTGCGTGGCATATATCCAACAAAGCTTTGTTACTTGACAACCATCGATCTCTTTATTCACAATTTAAGCAAGAAACTTCCAACACACGCATTGTGTATCATTATGCTCCTTTTAGCATCAATTACAAAAAAAAATTCTTTTTTGACAAAGGTAATATTAACATCAATTAGGAATTGTAATTCAAATAACAACAAAAATTGCTAAAAGAATTTAATGAAGGAACATAACTCCTTATCTTTGGAACGACTCATCTATACTTGAGTAGGGAATTTAAAATGTGAAAAGGAGAATCGTCAAAGAGAAAGAAGAAAATAAAGGAGTATACATTAGAAAAGAGTATCCACTAAACTATTAAAACATCGAAGAAAAATATGACATCTGGAAGCAAAACTTAAAGAAACTCATTCTAAAATATAAAGAGAGAATGCGTTAAAAAACACTAAAGTATTCACATCTAATAACTTTCATAATCGAACTACAGAGAGTTGCCATTACCCTGAACTACAATGTTCCCCTATTTAAAAGATCATGGAGTGCCAAGAGGCATGAAGAGAAACTTCACTCTCTTTGTGACGTGTGACAGCTAAAATTAGTCTATAAACAGCTGTTGTGTGGCATTTTTCCTTTATTTTGTATTTATCTTTCTTCTCTTCTTATTAAGTTTTTTTTCTCTGTAATTTTCTTCAAAATTCTACATCTTTTGCTGGTAAGAGTAAACCTAGTTGAACTCCATAACCCCAACAGCAACACCACAAAGAAATTAATTAAAAAATTAACCGGGATGCAAACCATGGCATAATTTAATTAACAATGGTGAATTCAGTTAAAACAACATAACATTAATATATCAGCAACACCAGAAAAAATTAACATAAAATTGAAGATTAAGACGTAGAAAAAATTCCTACTTGTTCTTTCTTCTTCTCTTATCCAAATATAATGTAATCAGCATTAATAAACACCCATAAATCTAAAATAACAGTAAGACCAAAAATTTAGCATAAAAGAAACAAAAATTGAAATATTAAAACATAGAGCCGAGGAAAAATTTCAAATAAGCTCTTATTTTTTCAGAAGATCTCAATTTTCAATAAACCCTAATTTACCAAAAAGTTTTATGCAAATAAAAACTAATTTTTTAAATAATTCACCCCTTCTACCAATCGGACCCTAATAAATTTGTTTAGAATCTTAAGTTGGTTTTCGTCTACAGGTAATAAATAGGAAAAATCGAAGATCAAATGGTAATAGAAATACCCAATAATTTAAGTATGTGAGTTGCATAAAGGTAACAAGTATTGGGAGAGGGGATTTATTCTAAGGAAAATGCCATGTGGCTTAGGTTGACACGTATATGGCATGTGAAATACACTTATTATTCAGTTTCCTCTGTGGGGGAGGGGGGGGGGGTTGGGTTACAAATA